>JAVQJL010092626.1:0-20830 GCA_036024295.1 Nannoperca obscura
ATTTCACAACGTATGGTGGTGAATAAGTGTGACTTTTCATGGAAAACACAAAATTGTTTGGGTGACCCCAAACTTTTGAACGGTAGTGTATATATATATATATATATATATATATAAAACATGTTATAAATACTATTATAATTTTGATATCCAGCTTCACAAACATGAGGAGACAGCTGGTTCTGTCTGTTTATCAGATCATAAAAGATATACTAATTTAGTGGTACTGCTTTGAATTAATTGCAGCTTTTGTATCTTTTTTATGGTCATACAATATGAAACTTGAATAATATTCAAAGTATGTTAGAATATCATATTATAACATATCATTGGGCATGTACAGTTTATGCCTAAGATTCCTATTGTTTTCATTTGCAGCAGGATGAAGTAATAATAATAATAATAATAATAATAATAATAATAAGTATCTCTACACTACAATTTGTAGTTTATCCTTTACTTAGATGCTACTTCATACGTCTACTGCACTCACTTCTGGAGGGAAATATTGTACTTTTCCACTATATATTTGACAGCTCATACTACTAATGTTATTTTCCAATTTAAGGTTTTGCATAGACAAGAATTGATCAGTTTCTAAAATTGTATTGGTTGTTGAAGATCAAACTATCCAAACTACAACCTACTACAACAGTAAAATTCTGCTTACAAATCAATGCAAGAGTTATAATAATCCAGTAATATATACAAACGTGATTTTTCTGCATTCGTATGTTACATTTTGAGTATTAGCTTTTTTTTATAGGACATTTGCATTTTTCTGCAGCAATATTATCAGTGATGATGCTTCTTTATTTGTATACGAGTAAAAATGTAAATGCAGGGCTTTCACTGACATTGGAGCACTTATATTGCTATTACTTATTTTCGGCATCATCTTGCAGTACTTTGGGGGTCCTGTCCGTTAACGACCTGTAGAGGGCAGCGCTGAGCCTAAGAGGCGACGAGCCTCCGTTACATGACGGTAGAGGAAGAGGCAGCAGAGGGAAGAAGGGAAGAAGAAGAATTTAACGGTTCCCGGTTGTTGAGCCGCTCCGGTCTCCACGGTGCCGGCGGCTTACACTTTGTTTTCGACTGTATCGCACCAGCAGTCAAACGGCTGGCTGTTTCACTTACTTCACCCAGCTAACGCACCGCGAAGTGTCCTCAACCAGTTGCTATGTGTTGACAACTTAACTATCTCATTAAGGATCGTTACTGCAACCAAAGGTAACGTTAACGTGTTTCTGTTTGGCGTTTATTCGCCCACTGAATAACGTTATGTGGGTTCGCTGACAGATAGCTCGGTTAGCTAGCTGCGATGGAAGTTAACTAACTTCTGTGACGCAGCGCTAACTAACCTACCGATAGTGTCCGTGCTAGCTAACCTTAGCTAACCTCGGTCAGTTGACGGTACCAGGGCGAAGATGTGAACTCCTGCTAGCAGATGTATTGACAGATGTAGCAGACAACGTAGTGCTCGCTTGGTTTGAAACCCACAAAGTCGACCTCAAGTTTAACGTGAACCAGCTAAACAAGCAACTTCCCCACAGTGTGTTGTTTTCTGTGCGTGTGAGTACAGTGAAAGATGAGGTTAACACAGATTTCTTGTCGGTCTCTTTCCCTCTGCACGGGAGAAAGTGAAGCCAAGCGCGAAATCTGACGAACACTGTAACGCAGCAAAAGAGACACAATTACTACAACTTACCTCGTAAAACATGACTGTAGACATTTGCTGAGTCCTCGACATATGATATGACCCACCAACCACAACTTTTTTTTTTCCAATAAAAATGATGACACCTTTTTGAAATGGACTCGGTCAGCTCGCTACTGCCCCCCGCGGTGTGTTTAGCTGAAGAAAGACCGAATAATGCTACGGAGCTGTTTAAAATAACAGCGCCAATGCCAGTAGCAGTAAGCTAGCTCACCTCTGAGAAATATGTATCGCTAACAGGCATCTACACTTTTCTATAGTGGCTGTATCCCCTTGTTCAATGTATTTACAAGTATGTTTTAAGAGAAAAGAATCAAGGTGAATGTAAATCTACAAAAATCAAGTACAAAAAGACTGTACTGTTGGAAAAGTACCAATCCAATAAGTAGAAATCAAGACATGCACTACCTCCTAAACTGATCATGTGGTTTTTGGGTTGTTTATACAAAATACTAAAACACTTGGCATGTGACATGTGATTTTTTTTTACAGATTACAGTTGTCTCCATTCAGATCCCTCCGGTTAACCTCTTTAAACTATAGGGAATCGGGTTTTAATTTGTCCAGATTTGACAAGACGTTTGATATGATCTTGGTGGCTCCTGTCCATCTGATCTGAGGCTCTGCTGAGAGACAAGATATTTGTTAACATTGACCTCTCCAGTTTCTTTGCAGACTTTGCGCAATGTTAAACATTAGTTTTCTTGGTCAGATCAGGGCTATGATCAGGCTTCAGATCTTGTAGTGTGTTCCTGGCATCAGATGTATGAAGCTCTATGACGTGTCACATTTAACCATTCAGAAGCTTGTAGAGGAGTTAGGCTAGTTGATGCCAGTTGTTCCTAATTCGTAGGAATAATTGATTTCTCCTACACAGACCCAGAGCGATGGAGGAGGGCTCTGAGGTGATGGAGGATATTGTGTTTCGAGGAGTGGAGTTTTCTGTGAAGATAGAGGTGGACAAGGGTTTGCTCATTGTCGAAATCTCTGACTCAATGACAGCAGATCAGTGGAGGGGGGACTTTGATCCAGTATGTAAGTACTTGCACGTATTTACCATAGATTAATAGTCATCACAGGCACAGACAGTCTCACTCACACAATTAACATCTGTTCTTTTGTTCCCTTCTCAGACATTGAGGACCTGACCCGCAAAACTGGCAACTTCAAGCAGTTCCCCATTTTCTGTAGCATGTTGGAGTCCGCTGTCAGAAGGGTATGTTTGAAGGTGAACTCGGTTAGAATGAAAAAGAAAATGTAGACGTGGCTCAAATGCATGCAAAGTCAACAGAAAAATGTGAGCAGACACAGATTTGCTCGAGGCTGTGTGAGCTAAGGCGAGACTCATTCATTCGAGCTCGATGTTTCCACTTGAGCGCAAAAATGTACAGTTCTCCCGAGCTGTCTTATTCCCTCTCTGCTTTTCATTAATGCACAGCAACCGGGGCCAAAAGGAGAGGGCCCGGAGGAAAATAAGAGAAACAATTGGAAATTTGCGTATATTTAGTAAATTGGTCTTAACTGTCATATACATACAAGCACAGTACACACACACACACACACACCAACTTCTGTCATTACTGGCTAAAACCTGAGTGATATACGACCTAAAAACAGTCAAATTTGTGCAAGACAGTAAAACGATTTAAAGTGTAACCCCCCCCCCCCCACACACACACACACACACACACACACAATTGTTACGTTTTGTGTATTTCAAGAATAAATGTAAATCCAATAATAATAAAAACATTTCATTGCTGTATGGGCAGAAAGCGTATTTCGTTGCCCAGATAACTTGAGCTCTTTTTGCAGACGACTGATTCTGTGACACTTGACCTCTTGACCTACGCTGACCTGGAGTTGCTACGGAACAGAAAAGCAGGAGTGGTTAGTCGTCCTCGCGGCCATCAGCAGTCATCTGCTCTCACTGCCAAAAGATATCTAATCCTCATTTACACTGTGGAGTTTGACAGGTTGGTGTCTCTCTGGCAACGTTTACGTAACCACATATTAGACATCCTTTTGTTTGGAGACATTCTCTTTTGGCCACAGATTTAGCTTCTCAGTATTTTGGTTGTGTCTGTCAGTGGTAATAAATAGAACTTCTATTTTGTATTTGTAGGATACACTACCCCCTACCTCTACCCTATGTGGGTAAGCCTGACCCGGCTGCCCTGCAGAAGGAAGTCCGAGCTTTGAGGGCTGAGCTCGGCGCTGTCAACTCTCATGGAGTTAATAAATCGGCAGAGCTAGAAGCGCAGCGACTACGAGCGGAGTAGGTTGCATTTCATCTCCATCACTGTGACCAATATGAAGGGATGTGGGACTTTTTTAAAGTCTCCTATTGTTTTTAAGGCTGGCTCTGGTGAAGGAGGAGAAGGATGCCATGGCTAAGGTTCTGGAGCGACTTGCCGTCAGTGGAAGTGGGTCCACGCCTGGACGAGAGGACTGGCGGGTCAGAGATGTGGTGAGGACGCTGGAGGAGCAGCTTGTCAAGGAGAGAGCCAAAAGTCAACGCTCGGCGAGCAAGAGGGGCCTGGAGCAGAGACTCCTATTGGAGCAGGTGGACTTCTTCTTCTTCTCCAAGTATTCAGCTGAAAGAGACCGATGTTGTTACCTGTGTTACTCAGCTGGTATTAACATTTGTTTCCTCTCTTGGCTAGTTGGAGGAGCTGAGAGCATCAGAGTGCGCTCTACGTGTTCGTGTCAAGAGTCTCACCAGTGAACTGGCGTTACTACGGAGAGGGTTAGACAATCTAAGAGTGTACTGTATCTTTACTTCCTCTCAAATGTGGAGTAAACATTTGAAATTGGAATCTGGTTTACCTACTAAGTGCAAATTCCCTCTTTGTGTGTCTGCAGCAGAGTGACTCCCGTGTCTGGTCACGTCAGCTCTCGAGTTGACGGGGAAATCTATCGCTCTGTCTCTCGGGAGAGGAGGGCGGGGTACGGGGCGGTCAGGGCCCGCTCGGGATCCAGAGAACGGATTGAGGACAGAGTGCGAAGGTCAGAGGAAAGGGGAAGAAGAGCGGACTCCTCTGGACCACGTGCTCGCATTCCCAGGCACTCACCTTCTCCCCTTGGTACTGGCTCTGCTCATGTTTCTAATATAAGCCTTTTGTTTTTTTTGACACTTGTGAATTTCACTAAATCAAAAGCCTAAACGATGCTTTTGTAGATCATGTTTTTGTTTTTTCAAGAGAAGTCAACCACATTAATAAGGATCTGTGTTACCACCTGCTGTCTTGCAGGGTCACAGGTACCACGATTTGACCCAACGGCTTACATCCAGGACAGACAGCGCAGACAGAAAGAGGCAGATCTCAAAAAGTCGGTGCAGTTATTTTTCATTTTGACAGAACACAGGTGTTTTGGTGTTGTGGTTGCTTGGAACAACAGTTGTAACCCCATGTTTCGTGTCAGACAGAGGAAGGTTCGGAGGGACATGCTGACATCACCTGTTGTCCCTGAGAGGGGGCGCTCGCGGTCCAGAGAAGCCTATCCTCAGATGTCCCGGTCCGGCAGCAGAGGCAGGAGTCTGTCTGTGGAGCGAAGAGGGAGCAGGAACTCCTCTGAAAGCTCACTGGTGGATATGGAGGAAATGGCCAAAACTCTGTTCAGGTGCTGGAATCACCTCAGATATGTTTTGTGAAGTCTCTCTGTTGTTTTAGTTGGTTATTTAAACGCATGTTTTTCTGTTTATAGAGGAAGAAAACAGACGTACAATGGACCCAGTGTGGCGAGTGACATGGTAATGAATGTAACTCTGGTACACTGTTTATTGCTGTTTTATGTATTTATAAAGGATGAGTTATTTTATATTTCTCCAATGAAAAGACCAAAACCAACTGTTAGTTTGACTCTCAATACTGTGACTTCCCTACTCTCTGTGGCTCACAGCCTCAACCACATTTATTCATTCTGAAGATGTAAATGTTCAGAATGAATAAACGGGTTGCATATATATAGTAAAATCTTTTTTCAAAGGCTAATCATTTCCTTAAACATCTGGGCACTGCAGTGTTTTAGCAACAGTTGTGCAAAAAGTTAGCAAATATTGCATTTGTTGGGGACTATTTTCAGCCGGGGATTAATAAAATACAGTGCCCATGTTCATTGTAATGAAAGAATGTGGCTCATTGATGTTTTAATAGTTTTGACAAGAGCTGTCTCTTGCCAGTGACTACCATACAAATGTTTTCCTGAATGAGGTCCCATGGCGGTCCACCAGGAGGAGAGGGACTTTGTCTCTGTGGAGCTCTATTAGACAAAGGTTTATGTTAATGTATATAAAGCTTCAGTTAGTTGTTAGTATGATCAGTTCATTGTTGGTTTTGGTCTTTTCACAGGATTTGTTGACAGTAAGAAAATATAAAATATCTCCTGGCTCATCCTTTTTAATGTGTTTTATCTGTTTGTAGTCTAGAGGAGGCCTTTTGACCAGGAGGCCCTTATGCAGCACTCCAACACAAAGAATGAAGGACAAAGGTAATAAGTTCAAAGTCTTTTACATTTTCCTGTAATCAAATGATTTTAATTGAGGGTGAAAAACATATTTATTTTCATTTTAATCATTTCATCTCCAACTCCAGAGAGCTCCCTAGATACAGGTACTGAGCTGTCGGAGATTGATGCCAGGCTGCAGGCCCTTCAGGAATACATGAGGGACCTGGATACAGGACACTAACAGCCACTGCACAACCCGCTGATCAGCACACACATGGACATTTTCCCTGATGACTGCACAGCTTGGAGCTGTTTTAACAACACAAACTGAGGAACACGTCAAGCTTCAAACATGAGCAATGAGTTTACTAGTGTATGTGTTCATGTAAGAGACTAAAACTCCTTCTGGAAGGTCAGACCTCCAGGATGTTGGGAAACTACAGCCATCACTGTAAAGGACTACTTTTTGGGGACTGAAAATATTATTTTTTTAATATACCAAGTTTTTATTAATTAACTTAAGATGACTGTGTCTGAGCGTATTGTTATGCTTTTTTACACCTCACCAAACCAACTAAACTAGTTACATGGATGTAAGGTTTGGCAGTACCTCAGTTCATGAAGAATTATTTCTTTACTCACGTTTCCTTTTTTTTTTAAACCCAAGTTTGACAGTATGGGTTGCATTCTTTCATTTTATTTTTGTAAAACACATTTCAACATGGGGAACTGTGAAGTGGTTGGTAATCTAAGAACTTGTTTTCTCCCTGTGAGTGTGTGCTGTGCATCACCTCTACCTTTCTTAACAAATCTGTCAATAGGTGTAATGAACCCGTTAACCATACTGTTAAACCTGTAGTGGGCTGTTGTCTCTTCTGCCGAGTGCATGATGGGATACACTCCATGTACCCTGACAGGCAATAAGCAAGTAGAGAACATGACTGACTTGTCATGTCATCACAATGTCACTCGGGCCGCAGTCTGCATGTTGTAACGTTATCTCTTTCCTGCTTGACTCTGAACTCGACGTCTCCAGTGCACTTTTAGTGTTATGGTTGATACATTACATTTAACTAGTTGATCCACAGTGCATTAAAATGTGACATTTCCTACTTTTTGAACCTAGGTGGATGCTATTATACCTTTTTAAGTTTAAAAGGTATTAATCTTTAATAACATTTGTGTGGGGGAACAATACTCATCCTCAAAGAATTGTTTGAGACAGACTATGCATATTGGTATCTATGTTTACACAAATCCATACCACTTTCATGGTGATCGTGCATGCAAGTGTATGAACACAGACACCTTTTTTATGATAGTGAAATTGCCAAATTTTGCATGAAACTGCTGTACATGTATGTGCACAAAGACTGTTACCGTTTCCCCAGTCGAATGCCTTTTATACCACCTAAAAATATAATTTATAAGAAACACAGCCTGTGTTAAGACTTTTTTTTTACATACATATGATCCTTTCCAGGCCTGCAGTTTTGTGCACACTACTGTCCTTTGCACTGTCAGTTTTAGTGGAGCCTGAAGGGTTTCCACCACAGCGTCTGGCTTGCTTAATTCATTAATTAAACACTTGAAGCCTTCAGTGTCTAAACCGCTGTTTCTACCGTGATACTTGGGAGATTCGGAATGAATGTTATGTCATCAAGAAAATGAATGCAGCACATACTCTCCAACACTGTAGCAAGCTAAACATATTCACAACATTTAAGCTACATATGTGCAAAAATAAATTAGGTGGTAATAAAGTGAGGAAATGATTGTCCCTTGCAAAAAGGAAAACAACTTTTTTGTTGTGTGCAATACCACCATAATTCCAATAGGACTCCTTCACAACGAAGACATATTCCTAAGGGACTTGTGATATAACAAGAATATGTTTATTTTGTTAATTTATTACTGAATAATAACTGGTAGCAAACATATAAAACGTTAAGACATAATTCAGTAGCACAACAATAAGGCAAGTGCAGTAAAGTAAAAAACTACAGGTGTGTATTTGTACCTGTGTACTTAATGTGAAAAAACAAACCTGTCAGGGCTCCTGAACACTGCTAGAAGGAGTACATGATATCCTAACGAATGGAAACATGGTTCTATAACTATCGGATTATATTCTGCTGTTATGTTGTTGCGATGCTATGAGAGCTCAGTGCACTCTTCTCTTTTCATATTGGCAAAACATACATTCAGTTCACTGGTAGAGCAGTAATGACATATAAGGTTCCTATATGATGAAGAACAAAGGCATCCGTTTCTTTTCCCACTAAAACGTGATTTTCTTCTTCAGGTCTGTCCAGGCTGCTTCTCAGCATTCACTGCCGCCCGCATCACTTCATTTCTTCGACTGTTCAGTTTGGCCTGAATTTTGAGTGTGAGCTGTGGAGGGATGTGGATAAAACATGAGAACGGCTGCTTGCACGTACCCGTACATACGTGCGCACACTCACACGTGTGGAAAAGTGACTTACTGATTGTTGCTGTGCAAGAATGTCTCGATAAAAGGCCTGTCTACGTTGCTGCTCCTTCTCGTCGCAGTGTTTCCAAATCTCAGCTTTCATCTTCACTGCGTCCTCGGGCAGCTGAGGATACTGTTGCCTCTGTAACATCAATAAATGAATGCTTACACACACTGAACAACTGGTCTGAACTGTTACATAAGGTTGGTATTATGAGCCATTTGCATCCTCTACTATCTGCCAAAGTAATGCGCTGCCATGCATTTGATTATCTCCACAGGGAAGTTTCTAGTTAGCTTAGTGTGTCAGTCAACAGATGGCCACGGCTGCTGAACCTCCTCAAAAATCACAGTTACCTTGAGAACTTAAGGTCACTCACCACTCGTAACATGTAGTCCTCATTAGAGTGAGACTTCATCCTCTGCAGCGACAGGAAGGCTGCCGAAACATTTGCTCTGGTCTTGTTAAGCAATTCCTGCAGAGACATGTTTCATGTGACACGTCGTATAAAAACACAAACATCACCAGCAGCAGTTCTAAGAAAACGATATTTATACACACCAGTAGCTGTTCGTTGGTCTTCACGTCCAAGGTGTCCTGGCTCGAGCTGACTGGAAGGTTGGCTGTGTTTGACTTAGGAAAAAACACAAAGACACATTTTCACACAGTAAGCACATATAATTATAATGTCAAACACTGTTTAAACTCTAGGGCATGCACTTTAACTGGACAGCGCTGAGCTCTTCACCTCTGCCTCGTACTCGGCCCAGGCAGCTTTACGTTCTGCCTCACTGAGCTCCTCCTCTTGTTTATGGTCCAGCAGAGATTCGTGCTCGTGGAAAGACACTATCTGGTCTTTACATGTTTGTAAAAGCTGTGCCAGGACAGCATCCTGAGAAACGGAAACAAAAAGGCATTCAATACTTAAAATCCTTTGTGCAAGTGCTTGACAGACAGCTGTGTTTTATATTTGCGTGGCATCAAAGCAGACACCTGAAAATAAAGACGGTGACGTCACCTTTGGCAAAGCAGAGGTCGTCCTTTTGCTCTTCCGAGAGTTTGGATCGTCCAGTTGGTCTGGCTCAAATGTGTAAAGTTCAGTCAGTTCAAAAAGAGTGAAGTGCCGCTCAATCTGTTGCTGATCCACCACTCGATAGGACAAAGACTGCTTGGTCACCTGACGATCATAGATCTTCTCCTCCATGGTGCCCTGGAGATGAAAAAGACCACAATAATAAACAGGACTGAAAGGTTTATATATATACAAGATTAAACACACAAACACTCACATTTAAGCATTTAAGTTATTAATGAAGACCAGCGAGCTTACCTGAGCCAAGAAGCGGTACACGAACACTTGTTTGAGCTGACCGAAGCGGTACACCCTGTATATGCTCTGTACGTCATATGAGGGATTCCAGGAGGCATCAAAGATGATGACCCTGTTGGCAGCAACGAGGTTGATGCCAAGTGAGCCCGCTCTCGTTGAGATGAGAAACAATCGGCCGCTGAAATAAAGATCAATAAAATACAATCAGAAGAGAAACTTTGTTGTGACGCTGTCAAACTTTCTGCCCTGATCTTATTCACGCATATAATCAATAGGGGAAGATTGGTCATCTGTACCGAAGATTGGTTGGATTGTTGAACTGATCTGCCCATTTCTTCCTTAGCACAGCACTGGTGGAGCCATCAAGACGATAGTAATCAATGTTTTTAATCCAGCTGCCCGCTGTGAGAACACGAAGCAGAGAAATCAAAAGTAAAGATCCACCAAGGGAGACATTTCCTAAAAGCACTCATATTTTCATTTGCCTTAAACAGAAAACCTTTAAATGACGCTGGGTGTCTGGCACGGTGAGAAGTCTCAAGGAAATCCTCAATTAGGTTTAATGAGATCAAGGACTGACTGAACACAAGCCTAAAAGTGCAACAAAAAAAAAAGGATTTGGTTAGACGTGATGACCAGTCATCATCTTAACGGACCACTTACAGTGCTTCTACATTTAAACGAAACATACACTTTCTCGTCCAGGTCTTCAGCCATTCTGAGGATCTCAAACAGCAGCACCATCTTCCCTGAGTGCTCCAGGATTTTGGCGTCTCTTTCTGACAGCAGATTCCTGAACCAGTCCTCATCTACGCTCTGAGACCTCGAGCTGATGGTTGCTTTCTCTCCTACACAGAACACAGGACAAACTACATTGGTGTGCCAGCTACAGGGTTTTAGCATCAGTGACACATGGAGCTTAAATACCTTCCACTACTGGAGCGCCTTTGGACACATCAACAATCGCTGCTGCACCGCTGCCATCGTTATTCCCTTCTATTCCTTTGTTTTCACTCTGTCCACTACATCGGGCAAAAAAAGTGTATGAAAAGTACATAAATGGCATCAGGAAGTACTCATAGCCCTCTTGTCTCCCACCAATCCACACTATCTTTGCAAATTTTGCACATTTATCAGTTTATGGTTACAGAAATAGACTTTAATCACTCGTGAGATGTCTCTAATATTTGCATGGCTTTCAAAGTCTGAATATTTTTAGAAGCCACTGGAAGTGCAGAAGCTTGAATGAGAAACAAATGAAGTGAAAGTGATTTGTTAAAGCAGAGTGTGATAATGAACAGAGGTTTTACCTCTGAGCCACAGTTGGTCCTTCATTTCTCAGCAGAGCTGCGGCTTTGACTTGTTTTTTCTTTTTTAAATACCTCTGTAAGTAGAGTTCAGTTAAAAACACTTTACAATATTTTCAGACTAATAAAGAATCAACATGATCTCACTGTGATTTTTTTGCACCTTGTTTTCTTTGTTGATGTAGCTGAGCTGAAGGCACCAGGGATGCGTCCAAATACGTCCGAGAACCTGAAAGTCCTTGAACAGGTTTGCTCCAGTCCTCATGTTTTCTCTGTTAGTCATGGAACCCACACCTGGAAAAACAAGACGTATCCAATCTGTGAAACCCGACTTTTTAAAACAGACATTTATTTAGGGAACAACACCCTTCTTGACTTTTACTTCCTTTTCCCATTGGCTGATGATGCTCATATATCAGCCTCTGATGATTTAGTGATATTAAGTTATCATTGAGACAATTAATGATAGTGTGTGCAGGAGTCCACTATCATTATCAAATAAACTATGAAATGGGAAGAAAATTTGTCTATAAATAACAATTTAAAACATTAATTAAAGACATGAATATATCTGTGTAAGGCTAAACTAAAGCTCTAGAAAAGATATATCCATGAAAACAGTCTTGACCAATAAATCTGCAGATTTTAGTGACACGTCAATCATCCTACAAGATCAAAAAGCTTCCATTCCTTGGATAAAAAAAAAAATCACAAATTTCTAAGTATGGTTGTATCTTATAAGTTCTTCTATAATTACTGTATATCTACATTTCTTACAGGAAAATGTGAAGACAGACTCTTACCAGTGAAGTGGTCAAGGTAGTAGCGGTACAACTGATACTGAAGTGGGGAAACCCTCACTGCCAGCACATACTCGTGTTTGGGAGGCAGAAACTGAGTCAACTCTGAGTAATCTCTTCTCTAAGGAAATGAGAGCAGGGTGGTAAGAGCTAGAATATAAACAGTATTTTGTACATATACTGACAATATACGGGATTTTTATTTTTATTTTTACCTGCACACAACCAGCCAACATCGCATGAAGTACATGAGCACGCTTCTTCATGATTCGGACATCTTTCGGTGTGGAGTCAGCACACTGGCCGTTCTGTATGGGGTTGATAAAGCGGTTTCGGAACTCGCCCAGTGAGCCCAGAAGATTCTTCTTGATGAAATTGACCATGCAGTGGTCTATGGGAACAAAATATGGGGCATCATTAGGATTGTTCAAAATGAAATATCTGTAAAAACATCAAACTCACCTGTTGTACATGTTCACAAATAGTTAACTTAGGAAGTAGAAAACAAAAAAATCTGTCAGCTGCCCCTTTAAAAAGGCACAGACACGAGAGTTAAAGAGCCAAAGTAATATCTGCAGTGTAGGGAAATGTAAACACGTAATGGGGCTCAATGTGTTGTGAAAGACGACGGTGTCATTGCACATTACTGCAAATCCTGTTGAAAATGTGGTGACTTTGGTGGTGGTGACCCTTTTGTCATACATTCACTCAGTACGAGAGATAGAAAAACATCACAGTTCTCATAACTCTGTGGCTTCAAGCTAAGTTTGACCTCATGGCAATATTAAACATGACGTAGTGTTGCGGACGTACACTCCTCCAGGTTGTTTTGTAGCGGTGTGCCAGTTAGCACCACTCTTCGTAAGGTCTTGATGGCATTCATAGCTTTGGAGATGTTGGACGCTTCATTGCGCAGGATGTGCCCCTCGTCACAAACCACAAAGTCTGGACCTGAAAGACAAACACGAAAAAGCAGGAAAACACAGGAGACAAAACAGATCAAAACTGTTTTACTGAGCAAAGCAATGAGATGGAAAAACATTTTGTCGTGGTATTACAAAGTTACTGCACCTGGATTCACCAGTATGCTCTTTAACTCTCTCTTTATCTCCTCGTCGCTGATTTTCTGGGCTAGCGACAGGATGCGGAACATCTCATACCCCATGATCATAACACCGCCATCTCTCTGCCACCTCTGTAGACCTCTGAGTCGTTCCGCAGGATGCTTCACTGTCGCCAGTTCTGTGACCTTTTATATATTTGAACAATAACCACATATGTACACGTTAAGCAAAGAGTGAGATACAAAGCATCTGGGGTACGACGTCGAGCATTTCCCATTTCATGATTTGACACATTTCAATTGCTTTGCATACTTGGACTTTATCCTGTCCCATGTTGTCTTGCCATTTCTTGAACTCGCTGACCCAGTTGAGGATGGTATTAAGAGGACACACGACAAGGGCCGTTCTGAATTTTAGGTTCTCTGACAGCAGCACCGTGTGGAGGAACGTTACCACCTAGAAAATAACACAGCTATAATTATGAAAGCATAAAACATTGACCATCATGTTCATTTCAGGGGATTTTATGAAACTAACGATACCCAAAGTGACTCAAAATGTTTGGTGCACACATAAATCAAAGCGAACAAGAATACTGGAGGTGGATGAGTTTGTGTCTTTACCTGCAGAGTCTTTCCCAGGCCCATGCAGTGTGCCAGTATGCAGCCTGATCCCAGAGAAGAGTTGGCTTTCTTCACAGACTCACAACAACTGTCCCAGATAAACTGAACACCTGTTGCAGAACAAAGAGAACACGGTAAGAAAGGTTTGTCTGAGCACAATAATGGGCCTAAACCCGTGACAGTATGCAGCTAAGATGCCAAGATTTGAAAGGATTAAACGGTTTTTGATGTCTTTTTATTAAAGTTTTGACATAAAGAGCAAAGTCTGATACCTAGAACAAACCAACAGCTGTGTCACAACTTTCTCACTGAAATCAGGTAAATCAACATTTTTGGATGATCACTAACTGACTGTTCCTCTAAGATATTTGTGCAGTCAGTCTCACTTGAAGCTTCAAACACAGTGTCCCAAGAAGTAAAATCCAAATGTATTATGTCTTCTAACAAAAAAATGTATCAACTAGTTCTGTTACTGCCATTAACATGCCTGTACTGTGCATGAGATGCAATGAGATGAGATCAATGAGCGATGAGAAAAGAGATCACAAACTAACCGTCCACCTGGTGAGGCTTCAGTCTGGTCACCAGGTTCCTGTGCACCTGAACGAGAGGCTTCTTGGTCTCCTCGTCCTGATCCAGGACCAGCTTGGTGGTGACGGGACACGGCACTTGAGACAGCTCATCCTCTATAACAATTATCTGGAAAACAAGGCCGCACAGTCAGCGTTTTGTCTGTTTGCACCATAACGAATGGCACATCCTTAAACAGGTGCTACTGTCAGCAACTGAACTTTCATGTGCTTTCAGGTTCTTATTGTGTAAATATCCTTTGGTGGTCGACACAGTGGAGTTTAATGTTCACTTTGACCTGCTGTGTGTGCAGTACCTCTCTCCTGTCCTCCATCTGTTGTTCCCTGTCTGCCAAGCGTTTGCATCTCTCCTCCTCCTCCCTGAGGGCTTCCTGGGTCTCTGCACGGAGATTCACATCTTCAATGATTTTGCGAATCTTTTTGCGTCCTTTGGGGGTGCCACTCATCTCTTCATCTGCAGCCTCTTTATCACTCTGCTCAGATACAGAAAGATCCAACAAGCAACATGACCATGAGACACCGGACCCAGCTCCCTTTTTTCTTACTTTCATGATAGTTAACAATTTAGTCATAACATCAGCTGCTACCTTTTCACTGCTGGAGTCAGACAACCAAATGCAGGGCACTTGTTTCTTCTGTTCGTAATTACACGGTGCCTCCTTCACTTTTGTGGACAATCTGGAGCTAAAAAAAGAACAGAATCAGGAAAGAAAATTAACCAAGTACATGTACATAGTATATACCGAAGTGTTGGTACTGCAGTAATGTTATTCAGGATTTCAGAAGTAAATATAGCATGTTTAACTCCACTGCACACTTTGCTAGAGTTCAAACAGAGAGGAACGTTCTTATGAAGGTAACGTGAAGTTTATTATTCAGCGTAAAAATGCAAGTCCGCTTGATTCTGTAGGAGCGTGCACTGAACTTGCTCAGTCAATGTACAGTCGGGGTGGACACAATATCATGAACGCCTGTACAGTCTAAACCAGTCTGACATATTTGCCCAGCAATAAATGTTATAATACCATAATTCATATTCAAGTTTGAATTATTATCGACATGGACTTTCATAATACTTTCCCTTTTAAAGTAAGACTATGCAGCTGTTGAAAGAAGACAGAATTAATTCTCAAATGAAATGTTGAATTAAAAAGCTTTAAAACTCCTTCTTACTCCTTCTTGCTGCTACCGCCTTACTTGTTCTGGTATAACTGGTGGCAAATGTTAGCCAATATTAGCCAACTTTAGATAAATGTTGCTGCATAGCAGACATAACTGAGTCAGTTTGCTGACTTTTTAACCCCACTGTGCTTGTGCTACTGTTACACAACGTTTGTCAGTATCCCGTATTTGCTATGTGTAGCCAAAGGGGGCGCTGTTCAGAGTGTACATCACCTGCAGCTTACCATAAAGACCAGTACAGCAACAATAATGTCAAACTGTGAAAGAAGTATCTTCTGTGAATTTTGATACGTTTGTACAATTTACTGCCAATAATTATGTACTCCTACTTAAGTAAGCTTATGAACAAAGTATCATTGTGGTACTGATGCCTTTATTTAAATAATGGACTTGAGCACACTTCTGTCTACCCAATTAAGCCAGGGTAGATGGATTTTAAATATACAGTCAAGGGTGCCAAGGAGACCCTTCAACCTGAAAGAGTTGGAGCTCATCGCTAAAGATGAATAGGCAAAAATACCAGTGGAGACATGCAAGAAGTCGGTCATCAATTATAGGAAGCGTTTGATTGCTGTTATAGCCAATAAAGGCTTTTCTATTGATTATTGAGAAAGGTATGAATACTTTTGGACCTGCCACTTTTTGTTCAAATGTATATAAAAGCTGAGAAATATTTTTTTCCACAATGATGCCTCTTGTACATCGTCTTATAATCATCTGAGAGACGCCTGTGTCATTTCCAATCAGAAATCCAGAAAAAACTTGATGGTTGAATAAAACTTTAAGTCAAAATTTGCCAGAGGTATGAATAATATTGGGCTTGACTGTATAAATCAATCTGATAAATAGGATTTAAACCAGCTTGGTGTGCAGTGCCTTAAATGCCAATTAAATGTTCTAGTCTCTGTAATAGAATGTGATGGTCAATGGTATCTAATGCAGCACTAAGATCTAATAGGACAAGTACAGAGACAAGTCCTTTGTCTGATGCAATTAGAATCAGAATCATCTTATTGTGGTGTAGAAAGTCACAACTGATTGGTGACTGCTTTCTCAGGGATCTTAAGAGAGAAAAGGAGGGTTGGATATAGTTCTATAATTTGATAAAACCCCTGGATCAAGAGTGGGCTTTTTATGAAGAGGTTTAACTACAGCTACTTTAAAGGATTGTGGCACGTAGCCTTTTAATAAGGACAGATTGATCATATCTAGTAAAGAAGTGCTAACTAAGGGTAAACGTCTTTAAGCAGCCTACTTGGGATAGGGTCTAACAGACATGTTGATGGCTTTGATGAAGAAATCACTTAAGTTAGTTGATTAATGTTGATGGGAGAAAAGTTGTCTAAATGTATATCAGGTTTTACAGTTGTTTCTAATGTTCCTGTGTTTGAAGATAAGTCAGTACCAGCTGAATTTTTTCTCTAATAGTAAGAATTTTATCATGAAGCTCATGAAGTCTATAGGATCTATAGGAATACATGGCTCAACAGAGCTGTGACTGTCTGTCAGCCTGGCTACAGTGCTGAACAGAAACCTGGGATTGTTCTTATTTTCCTCTATTAGTGATGAGTAGTGGGCTGCTCTGGCATTAAGGAGGGCCTTCCTATAGATTTTAAGACTATCTTGCCAGGCTAAACGTGATTCTTCCAGTTTGGTGGAACGCCATTTCCTTTCAAGTTTTCACGATGTTTGCTTTAATTTGCGTACAGTAGCAGTTTTTAGCCATTCTGACAAAGGCCCTGTGCTGATTATTAGAGTAAATAAAGAAGACTCTTCCAGTAAGTTAGCTTTTATTCATGATGTGTAAACAATGCTTATTGAAAAAAGAAAAGCATTACCTTCTAGATGATACAGTAAGTGTGGCCTACTGAATCTTTGCTGTATGTTGGAGACGTACTCTATGATATTTTCACTAGTCACAATATTCTGCTTTCAGGCCGGCAGGTGTGCTATGTGCTGCTCATGTTAGAATGTGTTATTCCGTTCAAAAGATTTTACAACTCATGATACAAAAACGTAAGGGCATGGTGATGAAAAATAACTGTAAATTCATGTTTAAATAAGATCAACATTAGTTTTGGCAAAGTTGTTGTATACTCTGTGCCAGTTTCAAGCAGTGTAGGATCCTGGTTCTCTCTCTCTGGAGCTCCTCTGGACTCACTTGGCCCACCAGCTTGGCAGAAAAGTGGACCAGGTCCTGCATAAAGAGGCCCACAGCCCCTCTGGGTGCAGGAGGGATCTGGGTCAGGGTGCAGGAGTCAAAGAAAAAGTTGATGTTCTTGGCCCTGGGGAGGCCGACTCCCCGTTCTTCAATCCACGTCAGAGGTCTAGAAGGACACAGAATGATGAATGTTTATTTGATTCTTAAATACTCCCTCTGTAAATGACCTGTCTCCCCACCTGTGCTCTTTTTAACTGTCATGGCAACCCCAGGAGGGCAAAGCCTGGAACATGGTGGCTACTACAATGGCCTGTTTCTTAATACTGCAACCACAACTAACTAAACCCTGTTAGACACCAACAAAAACACATCCAACTCAAAAACAGGCATAACCTAACCCTAACATCAACCTGTAACTGGAATCTGAAGTCACACCATCTGTAACCTCAGGACAGTTCGGAAAATACTAGTTCCTCTTATTTGAGTAACATCTGTTTTAAAAACAGGGGGAATGAATGGAGTAGGGACTGAGAGCCACGGACAGGATTGGGTGACAAACTAACACATTGTTGGTTATCGTCTCAGGATTTCTTGACAATATTTATTCCAGTGTGGCAGACACCTGTTGTTAGAAGTGAGCAGCTTCACAGTCATCCTGCTGTAGTTATTACCGGAGTCCTCCTCCATGGTTGCTGCAGATAATGACAGCTCACCGAACAACTCAACCAACCAGGTGAGGCGAGCAATGCCACTGAATGCTGGGAAACCGAATCCAGGCTTCAGAGCTCCACCTCAAACAAATGACAATATACAAACATTACTACTTTACTTTCCTTGTAGACATTTCGCTTGAGCTCCAACACTACAATGCCTCTTGAGAACACCAGACTGGTGCGTTTTCAACACACTGTACAGCATGACATATGATAAACTAGAAAACACCATCAAAATTAGAGCTATATTCTAAAACTAAACTAAGAAAATACTTTAAATACTAATGTCAAAACTGAGAGGAAAGTTGTAGCAGTATCACTCCTGTCTCTTACCAGTAAAATGAAGAGTACCTTCCTTTAGGACTTTTCCCTCTACCTCTCTCTTCAGTTCTTTGTAGTCTTCTGTCAGCAGCTCGATGTGTTCCTCGTGCAGAATCACTCCTGACACACACAAACAGTTGACTGAGATAGTGTGAGTGTTAGCTGGCCCTGTCTGTTTGTCAAAAATGTCCCTTTTCCACCAACATGCTTCTGATTCCTGCAACTCATTTTTAACCATTTCAACAAAAAATAAATTGGTTTGCCAACTAGAATCCAGGTTCCAAGAATCCTGAACGGAACTGATTCAAGAACCAGAGCTCATTTGGTGGAAAGAGGGCGGCACTCATCTGAGGATTTATCAGGATCACAGGATCCGACCATATCATAAACACCACCACTGGGTGGTCTATTTCAAAGCATGTCTCTGACCTGTCCCTCCTGACATGCACATGGAACATACATGTGAGTACTTACACATTGTTATAAAATCACCTTTTTCCTGGGCCAAATCACAGAGCTCCACGGCAGCCTGGTAGCTCAGTGTCATGGGATACTCCACACAGACATGTTTCCCTGCCTGCAGAAAAGTTCTGATGAGACAGGAGGGAGTTTTTCAAGATTCAATTCAATTCGAGTTTTATTGTCATATGTACAGTAAACAACAGCTCCACTATACAATGAAATTCTTTTGGTTTTGCTCCAATTTTACATGAGCTGATCTTTTTTTATGTACACAAAAGGCCTATTTCTTCCAAATATTGTTCACAAAATTGTCTAAATTCGTGTTAGTGAGAACTTCTCATTTGCCGAGATAATCCATCCACCTCACGGGTGTGGCATATTAAGATGCTGATTAGACAGCATGATTATTGCACAGGTGTGCAGCAGAGCTCTAACCACGCCACGCCCCATATAACTACATATCCATAGTGAACTACAACATGCTTGTTTCCTATGCTAAATCTAGTAGCAGTCCAGGCTACTCATTTACGTTTCTGTCTGTGCCCCCAGCCAGCTGTCATGTAAACAACGAACGTAGAACTGCTCATACTACTCATTTCTATCCAATCCTGAGCCCGTGTAGCTGTCACGTGTGAAATGAACGGAGAGCGGTGAACTGCTCCTTAGAGAGGAATAGTTCACCGCTCTTGGTCTTCAAGTCATTCACTGACTACACAGGCTCAGGATTGGACAGAAGGGATTTCTGTCCAATCCTGAGCCTGTGGAGCTTTCACGTGGGAAAAGTGAAACTCATACATTGTGGCGCAATGAGAGGAGTAGTTCAGCCCAGGACCCAGGACCTCCACATCCAGCATCTTCACCTCCAAGATCGTCTGAGACCAGCCACCCGGACAGCTGCTGCAACACTCACTTTGCATAACCAAAGCATTTCTGCACAAACTGGGCTGAGATCCCACCTCAGCTGGCGCGCGCCAGCCCCCACTTTCATTGCGCCACGGGATTTCGACTGCCACCCTCTGACTCGCGCGCGCGTTAAGCCAGTGAGTGTACTTTCCACGTCCGCGTGTCCGCAGCCGTCCGCTAGTGTGCGCACTACGTCATTTGTGTCATCAGAGCGGCCCGCTACGGCTCCGCGCGTACCGGGCAATCAAGTATGTATGGAGATCATTTTGTTTCTTTATAAAACAGTCAAAAAAAGTGGTTTGAGAGAGAAACTTTCCACACTTTTGCTTTCAAACTCTAAACTTTTGCTTTCAAAACCTAAAATTTTGCTTGCAAATCTAAAAGTTTTGCTTGCGAACCCTGAAGTTTTGCTTGCGAATCTAAAACTTTTGCTTGTGAATCTAAAAGTTGTGCTTCCGGTTCCGCTTTATGCCGTGGGTGGGACCTACGCTGAAAGACGTTTCTATTGGCCAGTTGTGATGTGAGTGACAGCTTGGCAACATGCCGTTAGTTAACGAGAGACGCTGTTTTGAAATCTGCCGGAGGAGAGCGGAGAAAGTCCATACGAATGTAAGTGTCTTTACACATAACTTCCTTACTTAGCAGTAATGTTATGTTTGAGCTAGATGGCTTTTGTTTAACGAGCTGTGCTGTTGTAATGGGCTGAACAAATACGTATTATTTTGTCATCTTAG
>JAVQJL010092628.1:0-25242 GCA_036024295.1 Nannoperca obscura
CAGCATCCACTCCCGGTGATTTGCCACTGAGGAGTTTTTTGACTACCCTAGTAGCCTCCACCTGGGAGATGGACTCTGATCCACCCAATTCCTCAGTCTCTGCCTCCCCTGAGGGTGGCTCTGAAGATCCACTGGCCTTTTTCACCCTAATTTACATGCAGTTTGCAACTTTCAACCACTCTATTTTTCCCATCAGTGATCAGTCCTATGTTGCCTGGAATCACACAATGCCTTGCACAGTGATTTTCTCATATCCCATAGAAAATAAACATGGGCAAACTTTGCATTTCCTCTTGCCCTGCTCAGTGGGTCTTCACAGTTAGTCTAGATATCAGATTCAAATAAAATCATAGCCGGATAATCAGACTAAATTGCTGATTTCTTTTATTTAATTCATTCTAGTCGAGTTGCTGAACACAACTCCACTAGACACACATTGAAAGTATGTATTTTTTTCTGGAAAGCTGTTAGTCTTTTCATTGCTGCATGAAGGAAACAAAAACTATTGCAATAGTTTGACTTTAGATTGAGTATCTTCAAGTATTTATTTCCACCCTGTCAGCACTTCTGACCCAAGTCAATTTACTTTTTGGCCCCTGCAGCTGCCTGACAAAAGACAAAGATATGGTTATACTCGGTTTTGTTACAATGAAACTGAGAGATAATCGAAAGGGTGCTTCCTCTCACACCTTCCACCCCCTGCAGACTTGATGACAGTATATCGGCACACAGGCAGCTTCCTTCTCCTCTCAGTCATACATTTGCTGATGTCAGAGATCACACTCCTACTCCTGCCTTCTGTATCCTCACTAAAACAACATTTACTCAGCTTAAATGCCTTCAGCAGTCATTTTAATTTTAGTCCATGCAAGTGTCCTCAAAGTGAGTGATTTTGTAGTTTAAGAATTTCCCTACATCCAAGTCACTTAAAGTAGTTCTGTGCATTGGCTTATTTTGTCACCTCACACTGTTCGTTTTAGGGGTTTTTACACTCTACCACTTTGTTATTTATAGAAATGGCATAGTGTCAGCTAGTGATCTAATGACAAGGCAGGTCATGTGACACTTGGCCTAGTATTTTCACTGTAGCAATAAGAGACACTGTAGCTGGCTGATGAAAATTGTATTTTGTTTTGCTGACATCATAACTAGATCAAGTTTACAACATCCTAAATGAACAGCAGAGACCATTGAGACTATATTTTGATACATTTTTTTAAAGTTAAGTAACTGAATATGCCTATATGCTTGATTTGGGCCATTTTTGCATGGCATTGAAAAGTTGAATCAGTAACTCCACATAATGACACTATAATCCCAAGGCAAATGGCCTGGGCAATGGACCGAGGACGAGCAAAAACCTTCAGGCGGATTGCCACTTGGGAGGACAACCACGAAGCCGGCAATGATGAAGGAGCAACTCGAGGGCGGCAACAAGGCTGCGGCTAGACAGGAACAGGCGAAAGCCATCGACTCAGACACAGGTACAGAGATTAGCCGGACCACCAATTTAGAACAAAGGTCGGCCAGACTATCAACTTGGGTGTAGTGTGTCAGAAAGCTGAAAATAAAGAGTCTCTGAATCACCAAAGTCTTTGAGATATTTATTAAGCTTTCTGCAGAAAGGACCCATTTAAGTGCACTCAAGGGGGGTCACAGTCAAGAACGGTGAAAAGGAACCTGGTTACACTGTCTTTCTAGGGAGCAAATACGTTAGTGTAGCAAACTGATCAGGCTGGTAGCTCCCACCCTATGTCTTCCGTCCAAGGCCCAAACAAGTCAGCAGGCAGGTAAGGAATTCCATAACAGAATGAACTACAAAGGGCGAGCCTCGGATTCACCAGTCAGAGAAGCAATAGAGGGGTGTCGTTAGCAAGGAGAAACAGAAGGACAGTTCATAGTAACAATGATCAAGAGACAGATACAGAATAATTAACTCAAAATGGATATAAAGGAAATTCCCATTACATCTCCCCCTTTGTCATTTTTGACAATCAAGTATTTGCCAACCCCATGAAAAAAGTCTCCAAACATATTACACCCGAAGGTTTAAGATATATCATCATAAATCAGAGGGTACGAGAGCAGTCGCTATTTTTTCCCCTGATTCGCTGGGAGTGAGTAAAAGCCAGCGTTCACCCATCTACCTGGTGAAGACTCACAAGGAAACTTGCCTAGACAGTTGTGAGCCCCACTACACAATCTACAAATCCACAAACAGAAATGAAAACATTATATAGAAAACATTACTACAGCAAGTTGTATTCACTTTTTTATAAATTTTCTGTAAACTCAAGAGCAGCCAGGTTAGGTTGTTGCATCAACAATGCTCTTTTTGTGCCATTGTGTGTCGGAGAATGTTCTAGCCACAACAACAGAAAAACAATCAGTGTTATTACAGATATTACACACAAGTCCCTCTCAGGCTCTGCTGCCTTTACAGATAAGGAAGCAGATAGTGGCTCAGCCAGTAATGTGTTGTGTGCTGTTACCACTGCAAAGCCCACTCGATTCACATCCATCACAGCTCAAGATCTGCATTCTGGAGTAGAGTCTCTTGCACGTCTGGTCTTGGAGAACAAACTTCAGTTATTGCTGCTACACAATTGGGTTGTTCTCCATCAAGAATAGCTGGATTAAGGGTGTTACAGCGTTTGTTACAGTGATAATAGGTATTTCCAACAGAACAGCATTTTTTGTTCTAACAAAATCATTGACACAGCATCTGGAACAAAGAGTAAGATCAGAATAACCCACAATATCTCTAGATGCCATCACAGCCTTCTCTGCTGCTGTTACTGCTCTCAAACAAGTTGGAAGTCCAGCTGCAACAGGATCCAGATCAGCAGAGAAATACGCAGCAGGTCGTTGTTTATCTCTATGTTCCTGTAGGAGGACAGATGTCATAAATACCCCCTTTTCATCAACAAACTGTGTGTATGGTCTGTCAGGGTTAGGAAACCCTAATGTCGCTGTTGTCTGTAGTGCTAGTTTCCAGTTAATAAAAGCTTGTTCAGCTTTAGGAGTCCAATCAACTTTGTTATGGGCCTGTAGCCCTTTCCCATGTGCAATTGTGCTCAAGGGAGCCTCGAGGACTTCATAGTTGGGAATGAAAGACCGACAATATGAACACATCCCCAGAAATGAAATCACTTGCTTTTTAGTAACCAGTTTTGGAATGTTCTGTTCTTGTTTGGGAGAGAGAGAGATTTGCCCTCTGCTGTGATCACATGTCCCAGAAATGTCACTTGTAAAAATTGTAGTTTTGACTTGCTAGCTTTGTGACCCTGTTCTGCCAAGTGTGTTGTTTGAGTAAAGCAGCAGTGTCAGTTTCACACTGTCCCTTAGTTACAAATCATTAACATGCTGCAAGAGTGCACTTCCTGATGTTAGTGTAAGTGAGCTCAGACTATCTCTAAGCGCTTCGTTGTAAATGGCTGGGGATTCACAGTACCCTTGACATAATCATGTGAATGTGTAGCTCTTTCCTTTAAAGGAGAAAGCAAACCAATACTGACGGTCTGGATGCATTGGAACACAAAAAAATGCATTGGCCAAATCAACAACAGAAAACCATGTGAGAAAGAATTGTGTATGGATTAGGAACATTTGGACTGCGCTGTTCACAGCCTGTAAGTCCTGAACAAATCTCCATTCATCTAGTTGTCTTTGATCTCTAATTTTCTTCACTGGAGATACTGGTGTTCAACCTGGAGTTTTTTGTCAATGTCACTGGAGTCAATTTGTGCACTGAACAATTACCCCTGCCTTCAATAAAAACTGGTGTAATCCCATCGATGGCCTCTTGTTTCAGAGTGTCTGTTTAACTGTCACCCACAGTGTGTTATGGACATCCTGTAGGGCTGGATGTAAAGTAATATCAGTAGTCATGTAGTTCTCAACCCGTCCTGTTTAACTGTTCTGACAGAGTTGAACTTGTCTCGTCAAAAAGTGTATTGTTTCCCATATAATCATAGAAATATAGTAAAATCTCAGGTTTGGATACTGAGGTTACAGTAGCTCTTGGTTACTGCAACAGCATATCTGTGTCTCGTCCAAAACAAATGATTCAGGCTGATCTTCTCCTCTGTGTGGCCTGTTCTGAACCACAGTTTCTCATATTCTTTATCTCGCCCTGTTTATACATGTGCTGTGCAGTGTAAATCCTGTGTGTCTTGTTTACAGACATTACTGCAGACAAGCTGAGTTTCCACTCATACACATACAGTGAATCTGGGCTAAATTTAACTAGAGAATGTGCCATGGGGGGTTCAAGATCTACCGTGTGCTTTACTATAACACCGACCGTTGTTGACACTAGGGAAATCCCCAAGAGACACAAGACATATTTAGCCATCAAATTTATCGGACAGCATGAAGATAATAGGAAAGAATGTTTGAATCTCCCCATTACCTTGTCACTGCAAACCAGTGGCGCAGTGTATTTTTCCAGCACAACATCTCCCGAAGCTCCCACTGACTGCACACATCTCCCACTCAATTTCAGTAAAACATCAAACATGACAGAATTTATAGCTCCTAAATCGACAAGAAACGGTATCAATCTTCCTGAAACTTCCAATATGACTGTAGACATTCTTGTATAAGCATCAAATGAATCTTTTGCATGTATGTCTATGTCTATTTATGTCTAACAGAGAATCTAGAGATCGTGTATTTGATCATTTCATGTGTTTCATCATGTATGTGTGTTAGGTGCAATCACCCTCTCGTTGACCTGCAGTGTGGAGTTGGATGCCTCCCCCTCCCTCTCCTGGCTACAGTCTGCTTGGTTTCTTTTCCAGACAGTCTCTAGCCCAATGTCCTTTTTTTACTGCAGTAAAAACATGCGTTTGGGTCCCACCGGTCATCCCTTCCACCTCACCTCATCCTCTTCCATGTCTTTGGTAGTGGCCTTGGAACATAGTCAGAGTAGCTTTGTGCAAATCTTTCCCCATTTGCATTGTAACTCAGTCCAGCTCAAGACTGCAGATTGGTATATGGCGGTGGAGGTGGACGTTTTTAATGGGCAACAGGCCTCCCACAGCCCCCTCTTGCTCAGGCTGTGGTGCGTTTGGATCTGCTGGTGGGCGTCGTTGTCTTCTTGGCAGCGCACAGTCGAGGATGGGATCTGGCATTTTGAGACACACTGTCCTTGCCTGTGACCTTCTTTCCCTTTTCTGTGCTTCTTCCATCTATAAACTAAATGCTTTGCAGTCTGGTCTAACCTTTTCTCTTTTATTTTTCTCCTCTAGTTGTCCTCTTAGTTGTACTAATCTACAACCAGATTCTTCCATCCAGTATGTAATTTGGGACACAGATGCCTCGCCGTACTTCACTTTCATATATGTGAGATACATGTGGGATTGACCCATAGTGAGTAAGTAAAAAAATAATAATGAAATAATTTGTATAAGATTATTTTTAGATTTTAACATTTTTCATTAAATGTATTTTATACCCCAACTACATATAAAATTGTGTATAATATTTATTTATTTATTTAATTTTTCATCATAAGATGTATTTTATTCCCCAACCAGCTGTTTAATTTTACTAATTTCACTTTGACTTTACTCAATATTACTAATTTCTAAAACGTCTCAATTTGTATTATATTGACGTGTACACAATTTGCGAACAGTAGTTTTAGGGTCCCTGACTCTTTTAACAGTTGTCTTACTGTTCTTCTGTCTGTCGTCTCATCCTTGCTTTGTAATCTGTTCCTCTGTTTGTCTCTACTGTGGTCTTAGCAGTTAGAGAAATTTTGTCAGTTTTCTCTCCATGTTTTTTCCCTAAACTTGGTTAAACGTAGTTTTTAAAGGGTCCCAGACCCTTTCATGATGCAATGTTTGCAATGTGCAACTTGGAAGAAGACAGGATGGCCCTCTTTCCAGTTTTTCAGTTATTTTGTTTATCCGACTTCCCCAGCATAGTTGTTCATCAAGAGTGACCGCTATGAGTTTAGCCTCACTGACTTGCTCTACACAGGCACTCTTAATTGATCTTGAGCAACAAAACATGCTTTTAGCCATATGTATTAGTGAAGCTGTATGATTTATTGTATTTGCTTTCCAGCCTAGTTGTTGTCTATACTACAGTAGTGCTATGGCAGAGTGTGTCTCAGTGTAATGGTTATGAGGGGGTGGCTGCCTGTGGTTAGGGACTTGACATTGCTTGTGTGCAGTCAACTGGCAGAGTCGAAACTTTTTGTACATTGAAGGGTTGTCATTAAAGGCTATTGGCTTCAGTGTTTTCAATCCCCCCTTAAACCATCAATCATTACCCTCATTGGGCAATGATTGGCAATTATGAGAGCATAAAAGTAAAATGGAACAAACAGCCCACAGCCAGCGAGAAGTGAAGGTCACCACAGGAAAAAATATGGTTTTACACCTCCGCAGATTGAAGGGACAAAGTTTAAATTGACTTCTCTGATCAGTCACACTTGAAAAGGGAAAGGATGTGGCCTGAAATGAGTCTGCACGCTTCATCCTCCTTGTTAATCTTCCCATAAGCAGCTAAGACAGAGGAAACAGATGAGTCACTGGACTTTGAGCGTGTGACCTTAACCAAAACAAAGTTTTCCCATTTATGAAGCTGGAAGTGAAGCAGTTTGTTCTTTGTTTTTATTCTTTGTGGTGGGAGCTGAACTTGATCGCTATCATCATTTAGCAAGTACCAGACCAATAATAGAGTAAAAAAGAGGGACACATGTACATTTCTGAATTGCTTTATAAACAGATAATGATATAAATAGATTAAAAGGTTAGAGAAATAGACACAACTAATATTCATATTTCCACAGCACAATCCTTGTATATGTATATCTTGTATCTTGTATATCTATCTATTGTGGGGTTGTTTGTTCGGCACGGAAAAATGAGATCGGAAATGAAACCCTCAACTCTGGAAATATTTACTGTTTCTAATAACTTAGTGTGCGTCTGCACCCTCTCACCGATTTGGAAAAGCTAAACCCCAACTGAAAGCCATTAAAGGCAATGGAATTTCCCCCATTGAGTGAGATTTTCAGGACATTTTATAAAAAAATTTAAAAAGAAGATACAGAGGGACCATGGCACAAGCGTGCAAGAGGTCATCACACACAGAATCTGATGTAATTTGGAGATACCCACAAATGATTGCACATGCATGATGTATATGTAAATCAATCTTCCATGGTTGGAGGGTTACTTTTGCTTCCGCCCACAACAACAGTTATGATCAGTAGACCATTAACAGGCTTTTTAAACTTACATTGAACACTGTTTGAGTTTTTAAGTCTACCAAATTTCATTTACATTTGAATATTAGTAAAAACAGTATGCCACCTATTGATCTGTGGTGGCAGTATTCTGAAAGCTTTTTGCATAGTTCACAGTTCAACTGCCACACGTGGTATTTTGCTTTTATAACAGTAGAGGGCAGCATATGAATGGAGATAAAACTTAAGTCTATGGCACAAACTGAAGGCTACACACTTCATAAGATGTGATTCATCCACATGAGGAAGTTTTCAATGTGGAATTCTCGTGGTGGCGAATAATAATGACTGGCCTCAGTGATAAGACAATGAGTCATCAGGGTTGGGTAGAAAACTTTATAAAAATATCATTGTTTATTATTCATGTAATTAAAACTGCCACATAGTACAAAGATTTAAGAAAACCCTCTTGGTTTCTGCTCACTTTCAGTTACTTAATAATTATGTGGAGTCTGAAAAGAGTGAACATTTTAAAATAAAATAGGATGAGTTTGCAAAGAAATGTTTAACTTCATAATTATTTACAAACACAGTATTGTGTCAATGCCCAGTGAGTGCAGTCTGGACAGCAAGGTTTTTCTGAACTGAACATTATAGACTTCCAAGTTTATGATTTATGATGAGAAATAAAATACCCCACTCTCTGGGCTAAACACATGATGTACACATAGGCACATGTCTTTCCAAGTATGATATACACATAATGGGCTGTAAAGAGCTACACTAACTGATTTACTGGAGAGAGTGCCCCCAGACCATCAGAAACCAGAGCTTAGCGCCCCATGGCTAACGCATGTTTGCTCTGACAGCACCCCACCATTGATAAATAACAGCAGTTCTTCTTTAGCCTGCTGGTGCAGTCACGTTCAGCTGCAGTTCTCCAATATGTCTCCACAGCCAAGATTGAATCTTCCCCATTCATTAGACTAAGTGGATGAGGCTCTCTAATAGGGGCTCCCTTCCCCTCAATAATTGCCGTTGATTGGCGTAAATTAGACCCTAGTTGCCAGACGAGTGATTCTCGACGACGATAATCCGATTCCCAACTCAAACTAATAGGATTTTAACTCTGGCTTTGGCCTAATGTCCGTCTGCAAACCCTGGCTATGGCCCTATGCCCCATCCAGCCGACGTCCTCTGGATCATATCTGGGCCAGGCAAAGCTGAAGCTGCAGTGGTGTATGCATTCAGCAGCGTTGGGGGTCAGGTCATCGCTGTCCTTCGCCCCATGCTCTTAGTGACTCATTCCCTGCACGACATTCTTGGCAAAAATTGGTCATTTATGTGTGTCACTTACATCACCAAGGGAACATGCGTGTGAATGAGAATGGAGTCTGCTTGAGCACAGAGCGGATGTTGCATGTCCTCGGTTGACATGTAGCTGCAGTTTAGACCTTGAAACTGAATGATAAGACCTTTGAAAGCTCTGATGTTCGGGAGACAATGTAGACATCAATCAAACTTGACAAATAGACACTTCAATCCTAGAAGTCCATGTTTTGTTCCAGAGGCAGTGATCCCCTGTGGCTGGACACACAGTCCAAATCACTGATAGTAACTACTTTGGCTCAACCCTGGTTCAACATAATAAAAACCAATAATATAATGTTACTAAATGTTTGGGAAACTAAACATTAAATACAGATGTTCCAAACCATTTACAGTATTCTTCCACAAGTTATAAGCAAACCATTATATGAACAGATTTGTGAACCATTACGTACCAGTCCAATTTTTACCTTATTAAAACATTGGAAATATAAAATATAACACTGCTTGGCATTAGTTACAATGAGGCTTTTGTTGTTTAAAAACTGACAACTGGCGCCATTTTCTTCTTTTAAATGGTGCTTGGTAGTTTGATGTGATGTGTGATTGAAAAGATGCAGAAACACCATCCAATTTTAACATTCATCCTCAGATACCAATATAGTACCTTTCTATGTGCCTTCCTAACAACATGAAGTCTATAAGAGGAGCACCCTGAATGTTCTTTTGTCATTCAGTTGATAAGGGGACGGTGCTACTACTAAGGCCCGAGGACTAATGAATCTCCACTCCATTACCGCTGAATCGGACAGATTGCTCTCCCGGAGAAATGAATTGAGTTTTTTGTATTTGTGAGATCATTCTCCCTCCATTAACTGCTCTTTATCCCATCTCTTCATCACAGGCAAATCAGGTTAGGCAGCCATGATTAGCTGGGGTGGCCTCCCTTTTTAAAAGGTAATTGGGTTTGGCGGCTCAGCTGATAGTGCCATTAGGACCAATAAAGGCTGGGCTTGGCTCATCGAGTGAAACAGATTCTTCAGCAGCAGATGGCAGATGGAGGGAGAAGGCTCTGATGCATTGAGGCCGAAAACAAAGTTTGTGTAACCAAAGTAGTTTGGGGGCATCCTCTATATGCATATACACTCCCCCCACACCTCCACCCCCTTAATATTTTTGGCTTTTACGAGTGTTGATGGTGACATTTTCAAAGGGAGACAATGATGGCTTTTAATATGCTGAACACTGATTACAAAATGAGTTGGCCATTAGAATGTGGTACATTTTTATTGTGACAATTAATCATTCACACAGAAATGTTGTAATTGTGTACTAGGGGCTATGATGTCACTGCAGACTGAAGAGGGGTAGGGCTAATGCTTTCTGGGAAATCTGTGTATGTTGTGTAACACCTTGTTGTTGCTATTTATCTTTGGTGCGAAGAAATTATCATTTTTTTATTATCCACAGTCAATGTTATACAGTGTTATATAAAAACAGCAATCAGCGGTTGATGAAGATCGAAGATGTTGAACGAAGACGCGCAGTGCAACCAACAATCGATCCCCCCCAACTGTATCATCTCCTGTCATCTAGAGTAAGGGAAAGGTGAACTTTCCAATTCCAAGAAATCCTGCAAAGCCCCAGATAACCTTACTGCATCTGGGGCTTTGTCCTATAGGAAAAGGTGCATTAGTGGTGACAGGAGGGCCGGTGGGGACTGATGCTGATGGGAGATTTAGACGGCTGGAGGTGGGCTTGTGTATTATGTGGCTGGCCATTGCTGTGACTGTCTCCCTCTTATCTCTTCCACTGAGGGGGTCCGATGCTCACTGTCCCTCTTATCTGCGGGTTAGACTTAGTTTCTCATCCTTTTTCCCAGAATCGTCCCAGTTTAGTGAACTGTGGCATTGGTCATGTGAAAGGTGACTCTGGTGATTTTTTTTTCTCATTTCAACTAAGTTCATGAAAATAAGCCATCTTTTTAGTATCATCTTTAAATCTTGCGTGGGATTTGATTTCAAGACATGTTACATTCATAATATGATCAACTGGGTTTCTGTTGACCTTATCAACCTTGAGGATGGTTATTTTTGATTTGCAAGCCGTCAATGAAAGGCCACTGCCTATTTTACTTAATTGATGTTTCCAGTCTTTTGTTAGCAAGTTTTTTCAGAGCAGGAGAAAAACAAAATTTGTAAATATAATGGAAATGCGATGATCTATTTTGCTTCCGTATGTCTGTTTCTGTGCCTGCACACACACACACACACACACACACACACACACACACAGAGAGACAGTGATTTTATTGCTGAAGTATAACTAGAGGGTTGCGGTACATTTTCACCTGAAAGCTGCACATTTCCAGCCCTCCTAAATAAAACATTGTGTCGCCAGGCACCGGTAAGTGTCCCTCAAAGAGCAGAGGGAGGAAGGGCGGGGGTAAAAAGCGTCCAGGTTAAGTTGTTTGAAAGGCCCCGGGTATTAAGAGGCATTTTACACTTAAGAAGTTGGTTTCGCTGGGTTTTCTGTTTCCCCTCTTATTGATTGATGCTCAACTATCAATGCATAATAGAAAAGCACTCAGAGCAAATGCAGGGTTATGGCCTTGGGAGGGAGTCGGCAGACGAGACTGCAGCACCCCCCCACTCCAATGCCATTATTGGCCCATAAAGGATCCCTCGGGAAAGCCACGGTGTTCAGATCAGCACACACCAAATACCCAATTAAAAAAGGCTTTAAATTCCCTCCTCTTTCCTGGGCAAAAATCAATCTGAATTCTATCTATTCGGCTAGGATTCCGACAGAGCAGGTAATTGCCCATAATCGGTCAGCTAGGTGACAACAGCTTAAAGGGGAGACACTAATACAATCAGATATTTGCTTTCAACGCCTGTCCTGGGCCCAGGCCTTGGCTGTCGAAAAACAGGTAGAGTGCAGTTTATGTAGCCATCAGACAAAGGCGTATATAAAGTTACACAAGTCTTCTATTGTGGGGTGCTTGTCAGCTGATAAAGAGATTCTGTAAAGTAATGGAGGAATGATACTTCTTAAATGACCCATCATAAAGCTGCAATAAATGTATTCAGCGATCCTCTTCGAAAATGGCTTATCAGGGAACTGGGAAGGAAATAGCTTCCATATTATTCTATAAAGGGTTTACTTTGTCAACAAACATTTTTAACATAATTTGCACACAATCCTCGCAGTCATGTCAAGATTATCCCAATGAAATTCTATGCTTGTGCTAAAGACGTGGCATACTTAATGGTAGCATTAGATAAGTAGGATACTTAATGGGCGTATATTGCTGTACAAAACCCCACCCCACCTGGCTGGATGTTTTTCCATTGCCTAATGCATGTGTTCTCATGCTGCCTTAATGATTTTTGCTCTCAAGAAGCTCTCTGGAAAATGATTTGTCATCTTTCAGACTGCTGACACCCTCTGTATGTTAATTAAAACAGACCTGGACACAACACAGAGCTGTTGTGGCAAGTTTCCTGACATTTTGGATATTGAAACATTTTTAAAAATCCATAATTTCAAAAGTTCATGAGCAGAAAGAAGACATTTAACAGGGTGCTATTCATTCCTGTAATGCTTCTTTATTTTAATGTATATATTTTTGGGCCCCAACAAAATAATAACACATTTTGACACAACAAAGTTGTCAAAAACTTTTCAGTAAAGACACCTTACTGTGTTTTGGATTTAACTAAATAGACAGTGCGTCATTTCAGACAAATATGAGCATCAAGGGAATAAACTTGAAAATTCTCTACATATAGTCAGTTTTGACATTAAAAGACTAACAATACATAGTCAAACAACACAGACAACATAGCTTATCTTTATTATTGATTGCCATGTTTTTGCTATGAGCAGTTTCTTGATCTCAAGGCCCTCAAGACTCAGTAAAATAAAAATACAGTAAAATATCAAGGGTAAAAAAATGTACACATAGCATTGCTCACTAATAATAACAAGTACTACTCTAAGAAGTTGAACAAATGTAAAACAAAAGAAACAATCCAGTGAGAAAATTGTTATTACTTTTTATGGGAGCTGTGTTTGCCCTGCTGGCTTTAACTCTAGTTTGCCTGGCTGGTAACATGATGTCCGGAGGTCAGCAGGGGTCAAAGGGTCAGCAGCAGAAGGCTACGATTAATGGATCTCTCAATAAACGGGAGCTAATATTACCAACTCTCTCTCCCTCAGCCTGACTTTGCCAAAGTGGAGAGGGAATTCCTCGTAGCAGACAGCGCAGGGCAAACAGCTTGGCTCTTGAAATTACTTTCTGTAATGGGTCCAGGCTTCGAAAGTGGAAGCACACTTTTAATTGACCAATCAAAAGGAAACAAAGCAGCCAATCTTCAGACACGAAGCAGAAAGCCAATCGAATTTGTTTCATTTCCTGCCAGATCCATCGCCGTTTAAGACCGTTACACAGTACATCAGTGCAGTTGATTATGAATATATCAAATAGCCAGCTGCTTTAAGAGCTTTTGACTGTGTTGCATTAATAAGCACAGTGAAAATCAATGGCTTCTCTTTTATAATATAGTATCCCTTTGTGAATGAGTGAAAATGTGGAACTGTATTATTAAAACCTAATTTAGTGATACTTGGTTACTGGTTTTGTATTTCATTTAGATGTTCTTAGTGAAAAGAAAATCAGCTCGCGTCTTCTGCAGAATAAGAACACACATAATCATAATACCTACTTTTCACTTTTTGATACATGTCATGTCCTCAAAAGTTACAAGATTTTGACATGTATTAATGCTCAGGATATTGTGTAACAAACCCTAGTGTATACCCTACACTAAAGTAGCCACTCAGTAAGAAACATGCCTTGAGTGAGAGAAGAAGAAAAAGTGAGTTAATCGGACAAAATGACTCATTGTGTGAGGAAAAAAAAAAAATAATTATTCTAAAGCAGTAACTGGTTATCATCAGTCATCATGATGCTATACAGCTGCTCTCAGCTCAGTGAACACGAGTGGCTGTCAGTGGCATCACTGAACGTGCTAAGCATCATTTGTCCATAAGGTGGCATATAACGCTCTTTATAGCCAAGGCACACTGACATTCTTATTTCTAATTTCAGCTGTAAAGACATCAGTCAACATGAATGGCACGTACCTGTCACAAAAAATACCATTTGGTGCACACAGTTAGCCAAGGGTCCGGTTTAGATCCTCTTCTAAAGTAATAGCAGTACCACAATGTAAAACTATATTTTTAGTATTATAGTAAATGTCCTACATTCAAAATGTTTTCTTAAGTAAAAGTACAGGAGCATTTTCAGGAAAATACATACTGTACCAGTCAAAGGTTTGAACACACTTGAATGGGAAAGTGTGTCCAAACTTTTGACTGGTACTGTATATACATCAAAACTAAAAGTATTCATTTAAATGTAAGCAGAATTTTACAGTAAAAGTACAGTACAGTATTTTAATCTGTAGCAATGCATACATTTTTGTATCTAAATTCCAAATTTAAGTGCAGACAATTGGAATTATAGCTGTCAGACAAATGCAGTGATTAAAAAGCTTTGCTGGTGGAAGTCTTCAGATCCTTTACACAAGTAAAAGTAGTAATATATCAATATAGAAATATTAAATGTCCTGCATTGAAAGTGTCACTTAGGTAAAAGTGCATAGCAAGCAAAATGCAACATATCAAAAGTAAAAAATACTCATAATGCCCCCAAGAGAGTTATATTATTACTATATTACAGTATATTACTGTATTACTGATGCATGGAATTAAGTATATAAGTATATATAATGTTGAGTTGTTTCATCTATAACAGTGCAACATATTTTGTAAACTCATATTTTTTGTGTGTAAAATTGTAATCTGTAAAGTAACTAGTAACTAAAGCTGTTAAACAAGTTAGTGGAAGAAAATGTGCAATACTTCCCTATGAAATGTGCTGAAGTAGAAATAAATTAAATAAATTAGCAGGAAATGAAAATACTCAGGTAAAGTACAAGTTCCTCAAAATGGCACTTAAGTACAGTACTTGAATGAATGTGCTTACTGATAAAAGGATTCCCTCTTAAGTTTAGTAGAGTAGAAGTAAAAGCAGCAAAAAATTGAAATAAATAAAGTACAGAACCTCAAAATTGTATCTAAGTGTAACATTTACATTTACTCAAGTAAATGTTCTGTGTTACTTCCCACCCCAACAAAAGGAGCTTTACAGTATTTTGAATTCTATGGATGTTTTTTGTTAGCATGAGAAAAAGAGAGCAGTCAGTACCATTCTGTACCAGTTCCACACAGAGCCTGTGAAACATAATGAGAGTATATAAATAAAAGATATTTTATTTAAATCTATGGGTATATTTTGTTGCTATGGAATTCACATTTGATTCCAGTTATTTAAAATTACATCTATTAAAATTTGTTTGCCAATTGTCCGTTGCATTAGTGCTGTACTGATCTGTGACAACAAATCAAAGAGCCATTTAGGGGGCTTTTCTATGCATATATCTGCCGTGTATCAAAGCAACTTTGAAGCTATGAGCGACTCAATCTGTTGCTTTCACCAGGCCGGGCGCTGCGAGCTTGTATTTGATTTCACAGAGAGGTGGTAAACATGCCGGTCTTTTCCACATCTCTGTTGTTCTGACACACTCAGCTGAGACAGAGCAGCTCTAAAGTGTCAGCTTGAGGATGTGGGCACTGCAGGTCAGCTTTCACACACACAAACTTACACTTCTCATGTTTCAGCCCACAATATGGGTGGATGTTACTGTGAGTGTCCCCTTGCCGACCCTGGATTAAACGCTGATGTACTGCATATGTTTGAAAAGTGATTCTGTTGGGGAAATAATGTGATTACAGTATGTGATATGGCTGTAAACTGAGGTATATGCCTTTGAAGAGAGAGTGTATCCTTAAAGTCATATTCAGAATTGTATTTAAACAATCTGATAATTACTTCAAAAAGTTAATAACATAACTTTGGCCGCCATCCAGGAATGTTTTTATATTTAATTTAAATCATTATTCTTAGACAGTGTTTTACATGCATATACCATGTTTTCCAACCTTCATGTGATTTAAATGCAATTTGCAAGCTAATAAAATTTTATTTGTGGCCATATTCACTCAACTCAAACATGCTTTTTTCTTTTTTTGTCTTTTAATCTCATCTTGAATGCACTATTCCTTCTACAAACATTACATGGTATCAATATGTAAAGAGGAACTGATAGGACAATAAGGATACACTCTCTTAGGGCTTATCATTCACAAATATGTTTCCTTTGTCTAGTGAAATAATATATGGCTATTAGAGCTGATGAATCCCAGGAGGTAGCTTTTATTAACTCCATCTCATGTTGATAGGTGTGATGGCACCGGTGTTTTCAGAGTGGGACACTGCAGCTGCTGAGGCACCGAGGGTTTTCATTTCCCCACACTGGGAGCTATACTGAGGCCCTGAGATGTGAATGGGACCCCACCTCCCCCCATTCTCCCCCTACTCTCAGTCTTTCTTCTATATAGCCATGTCAAGCCCGAAGGCCACCCTGTTGTCACAAAGTAAATCAATGTTCCCGCCCCAGTCTAACGTCCCCTCACCGCTTTCCCATCAAGAGAAGTTGTCCACACATTGATATTCCCCCTCCTCGTCCTCTCCCGGTCTTTATTATTTTAATTAATCAGGATCGCTGCACCTGTCTGTCAATTCTGTGGGTCGCCATTTCATGCAAAAGGAAAAGTAATTAAAGTGGCTGGCAAGGCATGCTGGGGGTTTGGTTTGGGGCAGCAATGGTGGTGCAACATTGACAAGATGAATCGGATACAGATGCCAGAGCTTTCATTAAATCTGCTCCTCCTCTCTCTCTCACTCTCTCTCTCTCTCTTTCTGTCTCTCTCTCTCGCTCAACACCTGAAGCCTTCTTTGTGCTCGCTCGGCAGTGGCCAGGTAGGAAAAGAGTTAATAAAGCAGCGGCTGTGCTGTTTCTAATTGTATGGATGAATAAATGATTGCTTGAGGACAGCGTGAATACTCATGTGATGGAGGCCCAGATATTTGTATCCTCAAAAATATCAGATATCTTCCAGATCTCTAATACCTTCCAGGGACATTGAGGCTTGTGACGCTTCAGAACACTTAGATCAAGTTTTACTTCTGCGCTCCAAATAGTTCAATGTCATATTTAGATGTTATAATTGCTTTCACTTAACATATCGTATTACTGTCACATGCCTTGTGATTTTAAAACTTAAATTTTAAAAAAGATTTCATGAGATTATGAGGGCCATTGCTGGGCATATACAAGCGTTCCAGGCACTTTGGGCAAACTCAGAAATTACCAAAACATTTTCATGGTACTGTGCAATCAAAAACACATCTAATTTAAAACCCCAGAAGTCAGAAGGATCGCCAATCATGCTAGGTTTCAGTGTTTTTCTCAAGGACATTCAGGATTCATGATGACTGTCAAAAGCAAAGTTGCAAGACCAGCTCAATTGCACAACGAGTCTACAAGTGTCACAGGTCATGAACTCGACTGACCACCTGACACTGCCAAATTTGTGCATACCGCATCAGTGGGTAGCCCCAAAGGACACTTCTTGCAACATGGTGAACCAACACTATCATAATAACAGCTGTGCATTATGAAAAACAATCAAAAATGCAGGAAAAATAGTTAATAATAGGGACAAAAATAGGTTAAAGACTGACAACACTGACCGACTGACATGTGTCCAACACATCAGAAAAGTGTTTGTCAGAGTCAAACCCGAGAGTGTGTGCTGCTGCGAGTTTTGACAGTTCAATCACCTCACCCCTACTCTCTGCAGCAAGCCGGGAGCCACATATGGCCTTTGCCTCCCTCCCTTCTTCACAGCCCCTTGTTCTTGTTTTGAAATCATCGCCTATGACTTGATTGCACTCATGCATCGATCACCTGGTGCAATCACATCTTAAGTCATATCTCTGTTAGCTTTATGACTCCATGTTTCAATAACCTCCGGCTTGTAAGCACCTTCATGTTGACACAGAGGAAAAGAAACGTCTTTGTCGTTTGTATTAACACTGTCTTGTGGGGGCAACTTAGTGTCAATAAACCCTTGTGCTGGCAAGGCGACGGCGGGCAAGGATGGACAATCAGAACGTCTGCAGGAGATCTGCAGGGATACATAACATGGTGGGGGCTCTGGGAGGCTTGGTAGCTAAGTGGGGACTTGGGGTCTTCCACAGAATTCTGGGTAATGATCTGCATTATGAAGCATCAGAGCACTTTACGAGGGTCCCTGGGAGGGTGGTAGTGGTGGTGGTGGTGGTGGTGGTTGTGGGGAGTGTTCTCCAGCTCAGTCAAAATGAGACGTGACGCCAAGTAACCTGCAAACCGAGGCCCCAGCTTAAGCGTCCTGCAACCTCCCCTCCCCTCCCTCACCCCAGTCAGTGTCATCTTCACTGTAACAGGAGCAAAGTGCTTTAAAAGGGGAGATGGGAATAGACCAGGGGAGGCTTCGGGGGAAATGTGATTATCATCAGAAAAAAGCAATGTGTCCAAGAGTGTTTAATGCACAAATGCACAAAAAGTGATATTTTATTACAGCTTGAAGGCTTTCAAAAATTACTGGAAAAGGCAGGAAAATGTGTCTGAGATGGAGACTCTGAAATGCCTGTTTAACAGGACGTAATCGGTTTAACCCTGATGTGTCCTGTCCTTTTCACGCGAAGATATGTTTCTCTGACCCTTGATTTGATTAAGTAAAACTTCATTTTGGGGAGAAAAACCACTTTGTTGCTATTACTGGTGCATTTTCAAGATGGATGAATGTGGGGGAAAAAAAGTGGACTGCACAAGACGTCATTTTTTGATGTCGCTCTCAGCTGGTTTACTTGACTGACGGCTGATATACAGTATATGTGTGTGTATATGTGCATGTCTCATTTTAAACAAGACAGCCTAACGTTCCCATAATACATAATGCTGCAATATGAGAAAAAAGTGTTAGGGATGGCCATTACATTGACGATAACTGAGAAACACTTCCTGATTTCATTTTGCTGTTAACAACATCCGTTTTCAAATCAGGGTTAAAAACGGCCTCCTATGCCCTTTTGACTGTATGACATTATTAACTAAAATCTGTATTTATCTTATATTTTATATATATATATATATATATATATATATATATATGAGAACCAAAATAAAACCCCTTTGTGTTTCATTATTTTATTCACGATTAATAAAAATTCTAAAGTTCTGCCTTTAAGAGTCTTCTAATATGTTACCACTCTCCTTGAAATGAACTGGTTTGGAGCTATGGTACAGCATCTTTTAAACGGAATGGATTTAAAGTAGTGGAACCTTTTACGTCATAGATTTCACTTTTTAGGAGATCACATTATTATTTTGTGAACACAGACAAATTGACATGGGTATGCTCTCTGGAACTGGCACAAGAATCTACCACCCCTGTTTGTTTCATTTCTTTTCTTACGTATTATTTCAGCATAAACACGTCCTTCTCCTAAACTTTGGTACAGTTTTTATTGAGTATCTAGATACTAAATATGTAAGCCTAAGAAAAAGGTGGCACATATGGCCACTGTGATTCTGAAGAATTCAATGTTATGGGTTGAAAATGGGTTTAAAAACCCATTGAATTACCTGAAACATTTTGGATATACAGTACATGGATTTCACAGGACAGCGACTATATTTCTGTTTTCAGGTGATCCTTGGAAATGTAGAGTTGCAAGTATCTGAGTATATCAGAGGAGACAGATTAAACTTGGATAGTATAAAAGAGACTGCAACAATTTGACAAAGATTGACAAATTATATTCTTTTGTAAATTCAACACATATGCATCTTATTTTTGTTTGCAGAATGGTTTGTGAAGGTTTGGTGCTTGAAATTGAGACTTGAAATTGAAAACTTCCAAATACACAGAATATCAACATGTGTGAATGTATGTCCCCAGAAACAAAGACAGCTTGTTGACGGTAGGCTACAGTAATTAGCCTCACGTACATTTAAAAAAAGATGAATCTCAGCAAATGTTTTGACTTTTCAATAATCAATCCCAGTCTGAATTGAGACATCCCCCACTTAACATTTTGACCAACACAACTTACACAGCAACGTGAATGCTGCTGTCAAACTAAATCTCAGTGTTAATACCCCACAAAGCTAACAGGGTTTGCTCCGAGGCCTTTCCTTACAAAACAGCAACATGTCAGAGGACATAATCAAATTGTGATTTGAAAAGCTCCTTGAACCTCCATGAACATCACTTTTACTCCAAAATGGATCCACATCATTTCGCTCTGAAACCCTTCGCACTCTGATCCATCGGACAAATCCCCATCTCCCCTTTCCCTTTTGTAGCTCTAATAGGTAACATTATCCCAGATTAATGGTGCCGGTGGTTGTACTCCGCTAGTAGCCAAGCAAACGGGTGACTACAGATCAGCAGGGTGAGGCGGGCAGATCATTAACCATAATTACCTCCAGCTAATCCACTTCCAAGCGGTACAAAATAAACAGCCAGGCCCATTAGAGGAGCTGACTGTCAGCCTGCAAGTGGCCTGTGGCTCCTTTGGCAATGATCTGAACCCACAGGGGGATAAGAGAAGCGGGGGGAGGGTATGCATGAGTGATGGTGAGCCCTACTAGTCCTCTTCCACCTGATTGGGGTTGAAGGTGGTGCTGTTGTGGCGTCGCTGACTACATGCTGGCAGCACTGGTGCTTTTGTTTTGTCGTCCCCCCCGCCCACCACCTCCCTTTCATGTACCCAGATGGTGTTCATTTTGACCTGCTCTGTGTTTGCCTCCTCCTCCCCATATCCACGTCCTATTCATTCTCTGCCTGCAGGCGTTTTTTCCTTCTTTCTTTCTCTCTCTCTCTCTCTCTCTCTCACACACACACACACATGCTGTGTTCACCCATATAATTGTGTCATAGCACACTATTAAGCTTGTTTCAGGTCTTTCACTTTTGTGTGCAGATGATTTATTTGCAGTAGCATTATTATCCTGTCTGAATGTCAAAAGTAGGCCTACTCTTTTACATAGTTCTTCTGGTGAATATTCAGTGAGGTATTCAACAGTTGCTCAGGTCTCCTCACACACAGAGAGCAAACAATTCACTCTTTTTAAAGCTTTATTTACCCAGAAAATGTAAGATTTTCCTCCAAAAAAATGAATATTTTAAATATTTTTATACCATGTGGCACTATTTAACTACCTATTAAAATGTATCCCCTTTGTGATTCTTTCACTCACGAAACAGCATCATTTTAGATGATACAATCTTAGGCTCCATTTAAATCGTTCTTTACAGCTCAGTTCAAAGCCACTTTGCATATAAAACATAAAGGTAACAATTTATGATCCATTTTACATCAAGTGAATTACATTATATTCACTACTGAATGATGCCTAGAGAGAGAGAGCGAGAGGGGTTTACACCAGAGATGTGAGGCAGCAGGGAAGTAAATCATAACACAGAGGAGGATGAGGGATGGAGAAGCAACAAACCTGGTTCTGTCTGCTTTTCTTTTCCAAACACTCGTACCTTCTTAACACCATGTCATGTTTTCTTTTCAGTACATACAATCCATAGTGTTTGCATTACTGCACAGGTCTGACAAGTATTTGAACATTCATTCTATATGATTTTTAAAACGATTTCATTTATAATGAATGAGTTCACATTTTGATATGCATACCTGACTTCTTCTCAATTGTTCTGGTAAGCCACACAATGCCTTAAATACACCTCAGGTTAATTAACACATATACTACAAATTATATGTAAACAATATTTGACTGTGGTTTCCTCTTTTGATGCAGCTCTACATGGTGTTCACTCCTCCTCTGCTTTTATCACAAATTCATAAATATTCTCACCTGCTTCTATCATCAAGAATGTCTTACATGGATTAGAGTTACATTCGGAAAAGATCCAAGTATATTTGCTCTCACTTGCTCTCTTTCAGGTGCTTATTGTCATTTTCCTTCCTGCTTTTGATGTCTGTGCATCTGATGAAATGGGGGCACTCATCCAAGCAGCAGCTTTCAGGCAGAAAGATGAGGGAAGACTCATCTCAGTGTCACTTTGATGTTTGTGAACCTGCAGCAGCTTACAATGTCTGCCAACCGACTGGTCAGCAGCTTAGGAATGACACATTAATCTTCTGTTTGATACAAGCTGATTGTATTATTCCTGTTGTGGTTTTGGTTAACATGAGATGATTGGCTTTTAAAAGGATACAAAGTGTCAAACTGAAACAAGCCTCACCACATCATCAGCGGCAGCCAAGTAACTCGTGGAGAGAGAAAGCAATGGAAATTTAATTTCCTTGCAATTAGAACCTCTCCCTCGTAATGAAATCTGAAAGGGGATTCTTCGGGCGTTGTTCATTATTTTCTTTGAAATCACAGGCTTTTGACACAGAAATTCAATTCATCAGGCACCGGGTAGACTTCACTTCGAATAAACGGGAAGTGAGAACAGCCCTGCCAAAGGCTGTTTAATTCACTGGGAGCTTGCGGCTGACACATACACACACAAAAAAAAAACTGATGGAAAAATTCCAAATGTTAACCAGTTGTACAGAGCCAATGGGCTGAACTAAAGTCTTATTGTTCAGACACAGAGAAGCATAGTGGAATATCATTTTGCTGGTATTGCTGCTAATGTTTTCTCATATCTCACTGAAAACCATCATGAAGCTACAGAGAAAGCCTTGACAACATTTGTCATTTTATGAACTCAATAAATACTAAAGACTTTCAAGTCAAATAAAGGTGTACAGACATCTGTGTCGGTGCAGTTTCTATTACAATCCATATATATTATATAACATGTCTGTTCTTGGCACCTTTTCTTGGGGAAGTATTGCCAACAGACCCAATGCCAAACAGTATTTGCAAACTGTACCTGATGTTTGTGGTCATTTTCATAGAGTACCAGATGGTTGATACACCATAACCATACAAAAAGTAAAAAAACAATCATACGAGATTTTTTGTTGACTGAAAACATACTTGACACTGAAGTATCCTTCTTAGTAGCAAAACCAACACTAAGAATGATCTCTTTCTTCTCTATTGTTTCATAAAGATGGGTGAAGTTTGTCATAAGTAGCCATAAAAAGGTTGAATAAATCAGGAGATTTAAGTTTGACTGAAAATTTTTTTGCACCACCTTAACTATCTTCAAAATAAAAACCATTTGAAAACATTTTCCAGCCGGCACTTTATGTGGCAGCTTAAGAAAAGTGAAGTGAGTCCAGACAAGGCTAGGTATTAATCCCTGCAAATAAATCACCTGACCGGTGAGACATACAATCTGCAAATCAGAGATTAGGTCACTTGACTTGAAACACAAAAACAGTTATTGGGTTTCACCAACAGGTGCATTTGACTCAGATTTCCAAAGCGTTTTCTTTTTATTTAGAAAAACACCTGCTCTTACTCTTGCAAACTTTCCCCCCCCCCCGAGACTGAGTGATCCTGTTTCCAGCAGCAACCCAGAGCAACGCTAAAAGCCACCCAACCCAAGAACAACCGGGAAACATTAACCGGCCGCTCCGCTACCCACTAATGGATCGGACCCATTTCATCAGCAATCTGACATTTAATGAATATATATTTTATCTTCCCGTGCCAGTTATCGGAATGTCCTCCCCGTTCCGAGAAATGGCCGCCCTGGGACTCTTTTAAACGGACCTTTTTTCCTTCGACTGGCACCTGTACACCAATCACACTTGCTACAACTGGCCCACAATCCTCCCTTGTTTTTCCCTCTTCCCTCTCTGTCTTCAATATGGTACATGGATTAATAATTCATGGCCATGGTTATTAGGGCCAGTTCAATAGGAGATTTGCTGATGGAGGGTCGGTGCTTGGCGAGCGTGCCCGGAGGGATGCTGCGTGTTGTTGTGTCAGCCCCCATCTGCCAGAATGCAATAAGGCAAACAATGGAGGCCTTGATTTCCACCAGCAGGCCCATAATCTTTAAATGGCTATTAGCTGAAGAGTGCAACCAGTCAATAACCGACAAAATCCTTTTAAAAGCTTCTCTCTCTTTCCCTCTCTCACTTATTCTCTCTCTTTCTTTCTTCTTCTTAGTCTCTTTATTTTCTCTGGGTTTCTGGTCAAATTGGGACACGGTTACAACAATAAAACTCTTATCATGAGAGTTTTTAATGCCACCAGTCGAAGGAGGCTGTAATCAAAGGCGGTGGACAAAATGGGAACAACTGAGGTCAACATCCATTTTCTAATCATCTCAGGAATCATTACCCTCCATCAAACACCATGTTGAGGGTGTGTGTGACCTCACATGGCTTGTGTTTGTTGCCTTAAGCAGGTGTCTGTGACCTCAAGGTTCTCTTAGAAAATATGAATCCAAATATTTCTTATAAATCATTTTACCTTAAATATGTTATTTACCCATATTTTTCTCATTGCAAGAATAGAGATGCAGAAGGGAAGAGGAAAATGCTCTCCTTTCTAACACAGTTTTCCGTGTGAAAAGGCTTGTCTCGAGTCATGTGTCTTGAAATAAGGCAGTGGTCTCCCAGTGACATTATATGGATGACATACTTGTGCTTTTGCCATCAATCACATGAGATGCAGCTTGAAAGAGATTGAATTACTGTTTACAAGGATGAGATTAAATTGTTTTTAATATACAATGTTATGAAAGCAATAACCTTTTTGATAGCCGCAATCATATCCTAATAAAACTGATATTCATTAGTGTCAGGGAATATTCCCTGCTTCCAATCTCTTTGAACGAATACACTACCTGAATCACAGCAGGTACACAAACAAATCCTGTTGTCCTTCATGGCTGACAAGGTAAACAACACATGCTCTGGTCCAATGACAGATCACTTACTGTGCGCTCTTGACAGAGAAATGGACTTGGGACTATGGGTTTGTATTTGGAACAACATGCAACAGGTAAAACAAAAATCAAAAATGATCCTTCTATATTTGCAAGGCTTCATATGTCAAATACTTAATGCTGGGGGAGGAAACCTAAGCAAATCCCGCTGCCTCACTCTATGCTGTCTCGTATCACTACAATAAGCCCCTCCCACCAAACCCACAACTTGAGCTAATGAGCCAGAAGCTGCGTGTTGCTGCAGACGAAGGAGGTGTTGGAAATTTATCAGAAGTTGCAGAATGTTCGGCAGGAGTTTCTGCCATTAAATCAGGCTTTCACCGTCTGAAGGGACGTCTACGGGCGTCTGCATTTGTAGAACAGCCAATACAAATGCACCGTCTCTCTGAAATGACTAAAGTTTTCCGTCAAGGGCTAGAGGTTTGCTCTCAGACCACTTGAATAACAATATGCTGCACAGTTATTATGGATTTGTTGGCCAATGACGCCAAAAGAAAACTGCCTAACCAACCTTTAATACTTGTGCTGAGGCTCCTCAATTTCCTGTCCATTGAACCCCTTGTGACCCTCTCCCTGTTTGAGAGCAAAAGCTCCACATCCACTGGCCTTCATGACACCCCCATCACCCCATTGTCTTCTACATTTTCAGTTGCTCACTGATTGAGAACAGTGCTACATTTCAGCAACAAATTGTCTCAAAGCATTGGCCCCCCCCCCCGGCGCCAGACGCACCCTGGCCCACACGCCGGGGCGGGGGCTGTGGGGGGTGCGCTGGCGCGGGGTTG
>JAVQJL010092632.1:0-11523 GCA_036024295.1 Nannoperca obscura
ATAAGTTACATTACTTTAATGAAGTAATCAAAATAGTTACATTACTTATTACTTTTTAAACAGGGTAACTAGTAATCTGTAACCTATTACATTTCAAAAGTAACCTTCCCAACACTGGAAATGACAAATATACAGTACTGTTCTAACCAAATACTGGACATCTTACAAATTTAGGTTGCGTTCAGAATGTGCTGATGTATTTACAACCAAATATTTTTGTTTTGAGTCCATTAATGACGTTTTTTATTAAACAGTGGTAGCACAGCAGACTAGACCTCTCTATCAATCCACAGCCCTCTAGAAGCTGCAAGTGACATAAACCTATTTAAATGTTGGAAATTTACCAGACTTGTCTGCAACAAAATGTCTTGTCATGTTGTATAAGATAATGAATGCTAAGAGTTGTATCACATCCACTCAATGCTTGGCAAATGAAATAACTCAGCGCTGCGGCATCCTCCTACAATGAAACATCATTACATCAATCCAAATCTGTGGGAAGACAGATTGTTGGTGTCAGCTGTGGAAATTTGTCAGAGCGAGACAGGAAACCCCTTAGCCCTGGCCGAGCGAGCCTTGGGAACCCGGCACGAGAGCAAGAAGGAAAAATCTATTTGTGTTGTTGTCCCATGGGATGGCCATTGTCACCTCCAACAGAGCTACTTCTATAGTCATACCTGTCTGCAGCAAGCCGGCCATCCCCAGTGAGGCACCTTTGATCAATTTCTTTCTGCTCAGGTGGGTTAAACATTGATTGATTTTTGGTTTGAGATTTTCTTTTCCCTTTTCACCCCTTTCCAACCAGATGCTCTACAAGCTGGGAAGCTAGTGAGCGGTCTTTTCAGAGGTATGTTTAATTTTTCATAGTTGAGGAAGTCTTTAAATACAGGCAACATAGAAATGCTTATTCAGTAGAACAGATAAGTTCAATGAACTCCTTTGACAAGTAAAGAACATTCCAGCATGTGGCATGGCTTCTTTTTGCCTATCATGCAGGGATTCAAGGCCCCAGTGACCGAATCACTATCCTCAATTACTCTACTGTGTCTCTAACATCTTGAAACATGCTTTTCAGTGAAATGAAAGGCTGTGTGATTGCTTACTGCACACACACATCTTATAGGGGGCACATTCTCTCAGAGCCATTCTGCTGTTCTCTTTATTGAGTGATAAATGTATATATAGGTATATGTGTACATTTAGGGCAGGAGGTGATGCAAAGATTTGCTTGGAATAAACAGCAGAGCATGAATTGACTTTACACGTTTCAGCACAAAGGAAGTGCTTCCACAATTTTATATTGTCTTTTCATTTTCTGTCTACACTAAAACTGCTTTGCGTTGTGTAGATTGATGTCGGCTGCTATTTGAACAAATATCTGACAACGTATCCTACTGCATTAAGGACTGCCACAAATGGAAAAAAAATGAGATTATATATACAGTACATGAATACAGTATGATATCAGACCAAACATAGCAATTATAACCTGTAAAAGTCAATCATGGAAAGAATTCCATGGCCAAAATCATCAGATTCTACAGATTTATTGCATCATTAATGATACTTTAAGTGCTGCTCTCAAACATGGATACATGGAGTTCTGTAACAGTAAAAACACTGATCAAAAACTGCAAGAAAATATACTTATATATATATTAGTATCTACAGTCAGACATTTCTCATAAAGAACAATTACAGCAGCAGAGCCCTGACCTAATTACATATTGAGAAATATTGTAAAAATTCTTCATACAGTCAAACAATAAAAAACTAAATTACTGTAAATTAGATTGCAATTTGCTAAAAGCTACATTTTAGCTACTCCTAAAAAAAAATGGGGAAAAAAATGCATAAATTCTTAATTGGGACATACAACACTGAGTGCCTCATTTCATTCCTTGATGACCTCAAAAGACTTGTGCCAGGTGAGAAAGGGGGCAATTGAGGCTGAATCCAAATCCTTCCAACTTACTGTCCATTCCTCATCCCCACAGAGGAAAGCTTTTCCTCATAATCACATGTCCCTCTTCAAGGAATGCTGGATGTCTGGACATAGATTATCTTCTTTGTAGGAAATCATGTCTGCAAACATATGTATTTGAGTGACTGTGACATTGTTTTACCTCCATGTTGACCAAGGTGAAGCTGGGATGCTCCTGCAAACAAGCACAGCTGCATAAAACCCAGCATGGACACACAGGGAATGTATGCACTCTGTCACATGTACAGTGCACACTGGGGATAGGGGGATAAATTGGTACAATTTTTTTCATTTATTAAAATCCAATAATGGTCAGTCAGTACCCTCAATCTCTGATTCGGTGCCTGTCTGTACAGCCCTCCATGAAACATGTCTCTTTGTGCCTAAAGGGAATATATATTCATGGGGTACCAGAGCAAATTATCTAACGGGAATGCATGGATGCTTTTATTGTCTGTGTTCTTGTCCGACCGTGTCTCCTATAAAAATGACACTCATGTACAACTAATTTCCACTAGTTTTGTTCCATTATGTTTTGTAGAAAATGTCTCCGACATTTTGGTCAAAAAGTACATTACCACGTTGATTTTATGTCATGCAGACTTTCAAACTTAATCTCAATTTAAAATGAATAAGAAATTAACCTTACTGAGATGGTTTACCCAACTCAAGCAGGTTTCAAGTCTGCTGAGTGACTTTCATAATGTAAAGAAATGAATAGAAACATGTGGCTGTCTGGAACTGTAAAATACAACTCAAATCTAAAAAGGGTTGTCAATTCCTGGAAAACTCTAGGTGGATTTAAGCATAGACATTTATTTTCAAATGAAAAGAGAGCCATAGAGACCTTGTGAATGCTTTGCTTATCTTGAAATGTAGGTGTGTGTGTGTGTGTGTGGTGGGGGGGGGGGGTGCTGCTAAGTCGGTTCAATGTGCTAACAGATCAATGCTATAATGGCTGAAACACTTATAAAATTTACTTTTTCATCCTCTGGGAAACAATGAATCCTTGTAATTATTTTGTAATAATTTATAAAGGTACAATATTGGCAACTAAAATCTAAAAATACTGATGTCAGGGTTTCAATTTAACACAGGCTGAAAAGCACAGCACCCACATTGCTTGCCTGTTGATGGCAAGTCTTGTGTCTGCTCTGGATAACATTGTGTGTGATATTCAGACTAATCACATGGTGAGTGTCTGAGTGCCTGAGGGCCCTCCGACCTTGGTCGAGCTGTGGCAGCACAGTGCGGCTGATAACTGTATTGAGCCCAATGGAGGCAGAGGGAAATGCTCTTCAGAGGGCCGACTGCTGAATAACACACAAACAGGGCGCACGGCAATAAAGACACACAGAGCCGCTTTATCCACAACCTGTCATGTGCTGAGCTTTAACTACTACCCTCAGGTAACACAGGTGCAGTGTGAGCAGTGGAAAGAAATAGGGAGACTCTCAAATTGCCTTTTTGACTAATATTTCAGTATGATGGAAGAGTGACAGTAACCTCTTTTTTCCCAACAATTGCCAGCAGTTTATCTCAAAATAACGTTTATGTTGCATGGCAGCTGACTATATTCAACTGTAATACCTTTTCTAGTTTTAGAATCAAATATAGATCAATATGTCCTTGTCTGGCAGATAAAATTGGGAGCATGAGTAGAGAGGCTATTTGCTCTGTGTGAGCTATCTTAGAATACAACCAAGGCAAGAGAGAGAACAAGCAATGATAACAGTCACACCCCCACAACATCAGCAGGCATATTTTCAGTATAACACATTGGCTTGATCACTAAAATGAAACCTTAAATTATACATGTGCAGATGAGATTTTCTGCATTGCTGGCTATTGGCATGTTTATGTAGGTTAACATGTATCATGCCTGAATTAAGCTTCTTTGATGCGTGCAGAGGCCATCTAGATAAAACATAAGAACTAATGGAATATAATCTCCCACTGCAAGCTACAATACCACTCTCCTCCACCATCAGAATAAAACAATCTGCACATAATGAGCATGCTGGAGCCAACACCATTAGGAAGAATTTGTTTTCTATCTAAGACTTTTTAACATCAATCATCACAATCCACGCTCATCTGCTTGGCTACTGTTGCTCTTTTCAACTCCCTAAGCTCTTTTTGGTCTATTTATTGCCATGTCCATAGAGTTCGACTAAGGACTCAACCAGACTTTTCTTTAGTACTCAGATAAAGGTTAATAAGCTGAAAATAGCCTCCTTAAGCCAATGCTAAAGAAGGTGAAAGTCTAGAGTGCCCACTTAGAGTATATGTTGCTGTTATCATGTGTTAGCCATTATACTGATATTAGTTTTGAAGTAGGAATGGTTTGACCTTTAAAGATAACAAGCTCTATGTAAATGTGTGGAATTATAGCATTTCGATGACATTGTCCATCTTTATTGGTTACTGAACTTAGCAGGAACGAACCTCTTAACAAAGGCAAAAACAAGTTACACAGACTTAAGCTCACAATCAGTGTCCCACATCAGGTCCCTGATCATATGCAGGTTGGAGAACAACTGTAGCAGGTCATTTGTTTCACAAAAAAACTCTTGTAAACACAAATTTATAATTTTCCGTGATCATAGATCCAAATGTCATCTACAACCAACTTCATGCTTACCAACAATCTATGCAAGACCAAAGCAACACGAAAGGATGAGGTGAGGTATACCTCATTAGAGAAGGTGCTATTTCATCCATTAGCAACAGCTACAGCAGCAAGGATTCATCACTGAACAGGAAAAATGTGCCTCAATGTTTCCCCATAATTAATTTTTTGCATGAAGTATGAAGACCACGTTTTGGTCCTCCCCAACTGGACAGACAAATGAGTCCAATTTATTACTATTAGATGGGCTCTACAGTGGGTGGCGGAGTCTGTGCCATATGGCAGTCGCGTACAAGCGTGGCATGAAGCACAGCCGCAGTAGGCTCACAGCTGTTCAAGTAAGAAGGCAGATACCTGGCTGCTTTCCCCTAGAGGCCTCATGGATGTGCTCCATTTGCTTTAAAATGCAAGCGTGTGCATTGGATGTGTTGCAGATGTGAGGGTGTGCTCAAATGTTTGGGGGGCTTTCATTTGTTTGGGTGTATTTCTGATGTTTAAGTCTGTCTAGATGTTTCTATGTACACAATCATCTGTTTTTGGGGGGTAAAAATAGGGTAAAATGTTTTGATTATTCTAACCATCTACAAACATATTTTGAGGACGATTTTCAGTCCATTACGGTTGTCCTTGATTTGTGATAGTTTATAGGCTATTAAATAGCCTTATAAACAGTTACAGCCTCAGTAATCACCTTTGCCAATTTTATATACATTTGGTAACACTAATAAAATGTAAAAACTACAACATATATAGATTTTGTTATGCCATGTCTCCTTTCACTTTCATGAGTTAGTGTGCAATTGAGAAATGTGTTGAGTGTTTCACAAACAACACGAAGCTCTCAGGCTATTCTAATGAGTTTCACCTGTTTTCTTCTTCTCTGTTTCTGTCTACTGCTGCACCACAAAATACACTACATGCCATTGTGTAACCTGCATCATGACTCGCCTGATAATCAGACGGAATTGCAGTTTTGTTTCACCTCATACATTAAGATTGATGTGACTTTCTTTGGCTCTTACCGAGTGACATATTGGTCCTACTGGTTGCTTCAGCAAGAGCAGTTAATGTTTTGCACAACATTCAGAGGATAAATAAGAGTTACTATTTCTGTAAGTTGATGTATAACAACCTGTATAGCTGTGTGATCTCCACGTGTGTAGTCTTTTTTGTTTCCATTTATCTGTCATTATTTTTTAATGGATGTAGCTATTTTTCTGTCTCTGGTAGATGTTCTTACTGGTTCAGTAGTCAGACAGACACGACTCCAGTCATAATGACCAACAGCCAAGCTACCAAAGCGCTAGTGCCTTTGGTTTATGCTTTTACCTTTCTTTAGTAGGTTTCTTTTCTTTTTTTATTCCAACCCGCCAAAAATAGAGATATTTAATTCAGTTTATCACCCACTTTCAAATTTCAATTAGTGCCTTTTAAACTGCAATACAAGAAATTCCCAAACAGTGCACTTTCAGTCAGCTGTTAAGTCAGCAAATGCCTGCTTGAGAATGCTTAATAAAGTGTTGACATGAAAACAGGAAAACACTGTTTCTGCGAACTTCTCAAATACTTCAACACCTCAAAGACTTAGTGACTATTTATGCTCCATGTACTTGTCTGAGAGGCTGAGAGCCAGTGAGCCCAGGATGCATCTGTGACCGTGTGACGAGCTGATGATGTGCACAACATTAGCAGACTTTGTCATCTGCTCTGCTTCTCTGTTGCTACATGAGATCCGCCCACTCACTTTCTCTTTAGCTCTGACCTTGACAAATCTTCCACTCAGAGAGATGACAAGCAAATAAGCTACAGTTATGTGTGGATGTGTGTGTGTGTGACAATTAATTTCCTTGTATATTACACCCATAAGTGCTTAAGCAAAACAGTAAAAGAGCCCCTCACATAATTTGCCAGAAGTACCTGCCTTTGTTGTTATCTGTGATTGGAAAGGAGGCTCGCACGGCACCTGTTAGATAGATTGCTCCAATGGAGTCACGGTGGCAGCAGTGCTGGTTGTTTAAAGGGCCATTTGGATGCAATCTGAAAGATTTCATCCTGGATTTATGCCTCCCCTATTGCCAGGGCTCCTCACTCCGGAGCTATGGTAAACGGGAATGAATTATTGTGTCAGGAAGCAGACTTCCCCCTCTCCCTCCCAGCCATCAGGGCTGTGAGCTGAGCAGTTTGGCTTGTGCTGTGCATTTCATTAGCACTCTGCAGCACTTCACCTGTGTTTGTGAAGCCCATTACCATCACATTAGAGGAGCTCGGTCCATGTCATGTTGAGGCCAGAGGTCTCCCCTCGCTGAGAAAAAACAAAGCACGATTCATTCAGTGGCCATGCTGAGAATGATACAGATTGTTCCAAGTGCCAACTGTTGGTTATCCTAGTGTATGTGATAAAGTGTTGTGGCTGTTTTCTGTTGGATATAAAGATATATAATAGATGTAGAACATAGACGCTGTACATTTATTAGGTTGAAGGTTCAAAATACATTTATTATTCTACAGTGAAAGAATGCACAACGAAATTAAAGTTGTAGCCCCCTTCATGTTATGCACACACAGAACACACATACAAATATCCAATATAGACAGATAGACAGATCTAGATACATCTCATGTAACCACCTTAACTACAAGAGACTGACCCAATCCGGGTTGAGGGGGTGTGCAAATCTTTAAAATGTGTTCAATAGGAAAATTACCTTAAACAGCTTTAAAGATTTAAGGATTATTGAACAGATGGTCACAAGGCTTGAAACGAGTTGTTCTAAAAAGCATGTCAAAAAAGTTCCATTTTGATTAACAGTTTCTTGCATGTATGATGATGTTTAATGAGATCCCTTTATTTAGTGTCCATGTAAACAGTCAATGTGGAATCTCTAATCAGAATTTAAAAAACTGGGTTTTATATTAAATACTGTCCATGTAACCGCAGCTATGTACGTTTCCATGATGTATGCTGGATATTCTTTTATTCATCCACCCAGAAGGCATGAATGAAAGTTAAAACTACAGAAAGAGTACTGGTCTGATTATTACTGTGATTGTACAAATGTTTTGTTTAATCCCTTTTGTCCAGTCACACTGCAAGAGTAAATTATTTGCTCTTATATGAGAAAAATCTCCCCAACAACCTAAGATTGGTCTTTCACAGTGTTTCATAGTTTATGAATCACTTTTATTTTCTGTGCAAGAGATGAAGACTGAGATATGACATTTGTTAAGGCAAAACAAGTTGAGCATTAAATCTTTCTCTCTGTAAGTTTAACCTTGTGCTGCTGTTGCCTAACATCATCTGACGGCATTCAATTCATACTAAAGGGGTGCATGTCTAAAAAGGGCTATAGATACAGATTAAGAAAAAACAGGGACCATAGCTAATCCAGTGGCAATATTGCATATTCAGTTTACATCTCTCAAAGCATGACTCAATCCATTCAAAATGGACAGAAAGAGAAATAAAAACAAGAAGTGACAACATCCATGACAATCAATGATTGATTTATTGCTTTACACTAGCAAAATATATTTTTTGTTCCATCCACATGGTCCTTATAGAAATTATCCTCTTAAAACATATATAGCATTATATCATACACAGATGCCATGAGTTGAAATTATGAACAGACAAGAAAATATTTTAAATTGCATAACCCCCATTAACCGTGTCCTAGAGCATGTATGACTCCATGCTGATTGATGCTATATGGCCTGCCTAGCTAAGACATGTAGTGAACATGCTAAAAGTCTGTAAATAAAGGGGGTTACAACAAGCCTAGGGTTTAAATGGTTAAGGAAAGAGAGAAATGTTATTTGACGGGGTATTGTGTGGCATGAGTTAGAAATTATTTAATCCAGCGGGTGAGAGGTTCAAGGGCATGGGAAGTCATCCAACAGCGAGGTCAAACAGAAAGAGAACTAGCTGCCAAATAGCCATTGTGCACTTTTCAAATCTGTACCTGTCAGGAGCATCCTGATGTGAGTCAGCTCTACTGCAGTCATCACTGGACAAACATCCAAAGAGCACTAAAACACAGCGATCATATCTTCCAGCAAAGAAACTCTGCTTTCAAATCTTTTTTTAAAACATGAGCGCACACAACAAAGAGTGAAAACTGAAAATTAAACAGGAAGTGTTGATTCCTCTGAGCTGTCGATTGAAATCCATATGTCTTTACAGAAACATTCAGCTCTAATTTAGGTGAATGCAGCTATAGAACCATCATTTCTGGGACAAAGTAAACTCAGATGACAAGGCTCAATTTGTAAAGAAGCTTAGAGGAGGTCTGTGGTATAATTGTAGAATAATACAGCAGCACAGACAATAATGGAAGCACAATTTTTTTTCACAACATGTCTGTCTTCCCATCAATAACAATCCTCAAAACAAAGAAATACTGCGTGATTAAAATGTCACTGCAGAGTAGTTAATATAGCTGAGCTACTGGCATGTCATCTTAAGAATGATAAAATAAATACCTGAGCACCGAGGAATCATTTGTCTCTTTGGCAACTGACAGCAACCATACTTACACCCTTTGTCATTACTCATATTTTATGAGAAAAAAAACTCATGCTGACTGCTCATACACCATCGAACTTTTTATACCATTTTAATCTTTAATCAACTACAGAGTAGGGTTCACGATGAAGCTTGTTTGTTTTCCCCTTTAAAAGACTACCTGCCATACCTGCTGCAGATAATCATGCAACACCTCGGCATTACAGCTGTAATCACTCTGAACGAATTATAGTTTGAATGTATTGACTGAATTCTGTGTCGGATCAAATTTCAACACCTTTAATTGACAGCAGTCTGTGCGCACCCTTTCCTGGCACTGTATCCCAGCAACGAGGTGTCTACAAAGGGCAATATCGCAAAGAAAGATGCATTATGAGATCACTGAATTGAAAAACCTAAATTGGTCACATCACGCAGGTTTATGTATAAATATTATTCAAGTAATGATCTGGGGTGCGACTGGAAAGAAGAAAAATGTGATAGCGCCGTTGGGTTAAGCACTGTGAAAGTATTTATAATATGGTTGTTAGCAGCCAAAATGTGTTCAGAAATGGATTCAGATGTAAACACGGTGCTAAAGACTTTGCTCGCAGACCACACGTGATGGTATGAAAATACTAGTTGCTGGAGTGAAATCATAAAATGGCAGCGTGCAGCACTCGGCAATCACTCCATCTCCTCCAATAAAACGGCAATGTCAACACAAAGCTAAGCGAAGGACACACCTGCTGAGAATTCAATGCCTTCTGCTCCACTGTGTTTCACTTTAAAGTGGCACATTTAGGAGCCCTAAAGTGGGTCACCTCATTTTTATGGCACGTATATTTGGGTACTTTTATGACCCTGACCTTCAGTCCTACAGCTTTGGTAAGGTTATTGACTTATTGGACATGTGACGATGTCTCATAAACACTTTGGTCCCTCTTCAGCCAGTATTGGGGAAGAAAAACAACAAACAAATTGACAAACAAAACAAATGAGTTGCCTCTGTCTTTTGCCTAGATCTATTTTCCATTCAACAGATTTTGGGGGATGTGTGTCTGCTGCATGTAGCAGATGGAGAGACTTATCTGAATACCAGTATGGAAATGTGATAAATATTCCTGGAGATGAAATCATCTTAAGCTTTCCAACACTAATTAGAACATGGTAATTACTCACATGTTGCTTTTGTTGTTCTGAATAATGAGACCCCCAAAAAGTGCAATTTATGAATTTGAGAAGGACCATAAGACATAACTCCATGGTCACCCCTAGAGCTTATCACACACTTCCAGGGGTAAAAAAAAGAAAGTCTACTGTGTTGTCTTTCTCCCCGCTTATGAACACCAAGCTTAAAGTGTATGCTAAGCATTATGAAATATTAATTAAGCTGCAGCTGATAAAACAATATGGTGATATCACATCATCAAATGGCACATGCTAATTGTGTATTCCCGGACTCTATTATAAACTCTGCTACAGTAATTTCAAACAAAGTTATGCCAGTGCCTCATCAGGGCAGCTTTCTGAGGGGCCTGGTGTAATTGTATCATCAACTGCAAGTCCTCTTATCCACAGTTTCACTCCACCTCATGGGGAGGAGCACTCCAAGCTTCCCTCTGATAAGAGCAAGCCTCAGCCTGAATGGAGCCATTGAGAAACACTGATGTAGAACCACTGTGGAAGAGTGTCAGCTTATTCAGAGAGTAAAATAAAGATTCTTTCAGAATATGCCCATAAACATCTTCATCATGACCTTTTAGCCGGTAATTATTATGACATATGATGATAGGAAATAACTAAGATTTGTAGTGACCTAAAGTAAAAATCGGCCATCAATAATTGCTGGTCTATGACAGGACATCAACTCTTGTGTACTGCATGAAAGACTTGTGTCCATCCACCATTCTGACATCCACACCTTCACTGTCCACCTTGATACGAGCAGGGCACACTACTGCTTTGGCACTGGACATATTGAGAGGAATGGAAACATCCAATTTTAATGTAATTTCTAGGGATACTTTGCTGAGTTGCAGCTACAGTAGCTCAAATTGATGGGAGTGGTGGTGGTGGGGGCTTAAACAAAAATGTGAGCCTTGCTCCAATTGAACAACACAATCTAATTCTAGATGTATTTTCCTTGGAAAATGACTAACTGAAACACACTTTATAAACACACATACTAAAACTGCTTGATTTATGAGTGAGGTGTGGTTGTATGGAGAGAATTTTGTTTCTTTATAAAACAGTCAAAAAAAGTGGTTTGAGAGAGAAACTTTCCACACTTTTGCTTTCAAACTATAAACTTTTGCTTTCAAACCTAAACTTTTGCTTTCAAACGACGTTTCAGACGTTTCTATTGGCCAGTTTTGATGTGAGTGACAGCTTGGCAACATG
>JAVQJL010092637.1:0-70950 GCA_036024295.1 Nannoperca obscura
CCCTCTCTCTCCCCCTCTCCCTCTCTCTCCAGCACCCGACACCCCACCATCCACCTCCATCAAATCACACCCTGTATCAATGCTCTGGATTCTGTCTTAGTCCCAATTTGTATTATTTAGTGAGTACACCATGTTCAACTTTGTATTGTGTGTATTTGTTTCCCTTTCCCATTCATCTGTTCAATTAACTTGCATGCAGGCTACTTTACAACTTTGTTTACTGTGCTAATGTTGATCATGGTTATGTGCATTATACCGAAACAACAACGATAATAATATTAACTGATGATAATGATTGCTTCTTCCTGGTCTTTTAAAAAGTCAAATAAGCACCAATATAAAATCCTCCTGATTTTGTTCAGAATATTTGCTTTGGTCATTATCTGGAATCACATTATTATGTCTACACTCCTGGGATTGACTATCCATACCACTAAATTAATAATTAACCTGTGTTATATATTTTAAAAGTTAAGTTATGAGGGCCTCCAGAGCTTTGCAAATGGCTATAGAGCCATTAAGTCATTTTAATCAGTATTTAATCACAAACTATAATCAACTAAGATATTAAAAAGATTGGTTAGTAAATAGAAGGTTTAATAAATTATTCTGAACTAATCAATCTCAAAACAACACCATGAAGAATTAAACATATATTCATTAATACAGTGAAATCTTTGAAACTGAGTATACAGTTTAAAATTAGGGAACTCATTTCCTGTATCCCAAAGTCATTTAACACTGTTTTAAAATGAAAAGTAAAAGGAACATTTTGAATTCATTATGCATTTTGTTTAGTCCAACCTAGATCCCCATTTACTTTTTCATTTGGCTTTAATATTGTGGGTAGTTGTGGATCAATTGAACTTATATGAGTTATGAATTCTTAATAGGACACTATTATGTGAAGCAGCAGTCTGGATTGATTAGGCTCCCATTTCAGGGGCTGTCTCCTTTCAAGGATGCAGCCTTCATGTGGCCTTCAGAGGAAAGAATCGTGGCTGACTATATGCCAACCCCCCCGAATGAGATAACACATCCACAGGGGATTCAACGGTTCAACCAGTTGTGTCTTTTTATTTTGGCAAAAAGAAAATGTCTACATTAAGTGACATTTTAAGGATCCTTTGGAATAGTTGTGTTAACTCATTATCATGCGTATGATCTTGAAATGAGGACTCCATATAGATTTTGTCCACATGATTCACTCCTACTTGTAAGTCAGATACTCCAAATTTTAAACTCAATTTGCAACTCTAAGTACATAAGAGATGTAAAAGAAACACAAGACAAAATTGACATGAGGAAGTAGTTGACAGATGTGTCACAAGACGTAACGAGCAAGAGGTTCACGCAACCTTTCCCAGATCCCACCCTCATCCTTGCAGGTGCGATGACCGACTTGTTTGGGTTGCCAGTGCAGAAATTTCCACATGATCCCTTGCTGGCTTCCCACCCTTGAACGCTGCAAATGGTGTTTCTTCAGTGATACTTCTAACACAAACAGGGTGGTGCTATCCATGGATGTATGTTCCTCCCACAGCACTGAGAAACCGCTGGCCAGGATCACAAATGATCTCCTACAAGCGGCTTATCCCTCTGGATTCTTCTGGGTCGAGAGCTGCATTTGACATTAAAGACCATGACACCCTCCTCAGCTTTTGCAAAAATGACATGATAGTTTCTAGCTCCCAGACAAACTTAATTTCCTGTCAATCCAGCAGAAATGTCCTAATTTTCCTTATCATGGATTATTTCTCTACTGCTATGCTGACGATACCCAATTGTACATAAATATTATGTTGGATTTACCATCACCTTCCATCCATCCTGTACAAACTGCTTGTTGCTGTAGGGTACAGGTAAAGATGAAAGTCCAGCCCAGTAAGCGATGACATGCAGTATAGTCACCGGTGTGGAAAGACTCGAACATGGTGGAAAACCGGTTTAACTGAAGGCAATTCTTGGATGATTTGATAAACACAAAAAGTCCACAGAGGCATTTTATTTCATTGACGAGAACCCTGGGGAGCAGATCATATTCCACCAAAGGGAAGTGTGTAATCATGTGTGCTAGAAATGGTCCTAGATCTTCTGATGTACATAAGTGTCTCTGACAAAAACTGATTGCTTTGAAAGAGACAGCATCATGCAGTAGATCATTTTAAGTAATAGCTATAAAAGAGGAACATTCGAATGCTTTGATTAATTGAATTTCTTTGATAATAGTTATACATTTTAAATCTTACAATTTTTAAATCAAATCCCATTTAAGTATAAATGGGGATGAAATCATGAATCTCAGACAAAAACATTGCTGGATCAACAGAGTCTTTCCATGTAAATTTTTTGTTTACACATAAAGTGGAATTAAATTTCTCTAGAATATAAAAACTAACATACATAAGTGGCCTGTAAGTCTTTAAAATTAAAAAAGCATGGCGAAAAGTTTATAAAAAAAGCCATGGCCAAGGTCACCTACTGCTAGTTTTGAAAGTACTTATCACAAACAGCAGACACTTATCCTTGTGTTGACCATATTCTTTTGACATGTTATATAACAAGACTGGGCCACAATCATAAACAAGCCATCTGAAAGGAGACTGTTTTAAATCATACTGGAGATAGAGGAAGTGCTTTTATAATATGCCCGTTGTATTGTTTTGTTTCGTGTTTTGTCTTTTTTTTATGTTTGAATCTCAAATCACGTCATTATTTAAAAAAATGAGTCCTAGCTGTCTTTAATTCCACTAAAGACAGCTAGATTTCTTCTGATTCAGAATCTTCTTAATGCGTCATGTAGACAGACACGTAATATAGACAAATTATAGTATCGTAAAAATGTAAAACACTGACAATGTGAAAGGCCATTTAAGTATAAATGTTGAACATTTTTAGTAATAAATCCTGGATACCAGTTGGGAGATTTTGCTAGTAGAGTAGTTTGAATATTAGTCCCCAATATCCAGAAAGATGAGATGTCAAGTGTAAAACATTATGCTTCAAAGCATCTCTCACTTCCTTTTTAAATCTTAAAAAAGTATAGGCGCAAGACCTCATAATGTATTTTCACTGCATGAAATGTCCTTTGAAAACATAAACCGTGACAAAATAACGTAGTTAATTAGTTATTAGTTTAGTTAAATCAACAAAACATAAAATAAATAATAAATGCTCAATTGAATGTGTTTTAATTTTTTTTGAAAGACGCTTAAAAAATATTGTGCAAACGCACAGGAAATGAGATATGGTCTGTTTTCAACACAAAACAAACCAAATGCCCCTCAACAATAAAAATCATGTACTGCAAACATATGCAGGAATTTATCCTCCGGCTCTCTCAACACAACAAGGACACCTAAAATGATCCCGTTGTTGAGTTAAATTCTTCACTCAAAAGCACATCAAGTGCAATTGACCGTCTGCCTTTAAACAGTGGCCTGAACATCTGCTCTAAATATTTTGTTTGTTCGGCCAAGATTATTCTGCTCTGTGTTTTGGGAGAGTAACAAGTAATTCAAGTACAAGTTAAGGCACAAGTTAATGGCGTCAAAGACGAGTTTGGAAAACTTTTGAGAATTTTTCACATCTTGTAATTCAATGCATCCACACCTCTGGTAAGACCATGATCTTTGAGTCTTCACACCTCTTAATTTCCCTAGTTATTTTTTGCATACTGGTACATGTCACTGTTCACATCACATTCAGGAAACATCTGGCCCAACTCATGAGACCTGGAAGGAAGGTGGCAGGTCTGGAGTCTTATAAGTAAGTGTTAATGAACAGGGATTGTAGTCAAATTAAGCACAAATTCCTTCTTTTTTTTTTACTTAGATATATAACAGATAATCCTGCACATATTAGAGCACACATACAAACAGAGGCCTCCTTATCATGCATGCACAATTGCATTCCAATTTTTTATTCATCAGTATAGTATGTTTTGGCCATGAGGTATACTGTCACAGTAGCCACCACAGCCACCTCTCTGTGCAGTGCTGCACGGCACTGACACCTAGTGGGTCTACACTGCAAGTCTTACATTTACATTACAAGAACAATGGGTCCTTTGTGTCAGAGATTTCTTTTACAGTGATAAAATACAAAAGAGAAAAATGTGTTGGCACATAAGGAGTTGTGACCACAAACTTCTCTCTAACACTTCTATAGAGAGCTGTTCTGAGAAAGTACAATCTCAACAATCTTCCCTTGACTTTAGGGCCTCACCACATTTACATTTATTGAGGCAGGCAGCTTGAATAGAAACAGCTCTTTTAATAAAACTGCTCCATTTTCTGAAATGAGCCTAAATGCCCCTTTTAACATGCTTTGTGCTGTGTTAATTCAACCAGGACAGTTATTTCCCCAATTCACTCTAAAAATGTTCTCATACCAAAGGCTTTTGCACAATCCTAACTTAACTAAAAACAGACATCCAGTGGAAGAAAAGGAAAACACACAACCACAAAGACTTTCAAAATAAATGCACAAATAAAACACAATAGCTGTCTTCAACTTCTTAGACATCATCAAGCACACACACACACACACACATGAACACAACCAGGCCACAAGCATGTACATGTGTAATGCACACAAAGGCATTTCACAAAATTCTCTGACCAGTCTGCTGCAAGGTGGCATTGTTTTCATTCTGAGATAAGGATCTTTAATTTACCCCATTATTAATGTCAGTTTCTGCAATCTTTGTTTTATCTCTATAATGGCCCTAACTCCACTATTTATTCTAAGTGTTGTATGATTTTTCCTATATCTGGCAAAAATCTTTGTATCTAGCAGTTGTTCCCAACCTGGGAGTGGAGAACCCCCCACAAAGGGTTGCTATATGAATCTAAGGGATCACAGAAAGACTATTAGGGTAGAAAATAATAAAATACAAAATACATTTTTTTACTTTTTTCAAATCTTTACAAATGTTCTCTATATCTTTCACCGTTCTTTTATATGTCCAAAACCGATTCAAATGAAACAAATCTGAGAAGGGAAAATAACGCTCTGCTGCCCACATCTCGTGGACATTCAACCTAAGTTGAGGAGTCACTAGTAGACAGGACTTCATTTTAAGCGGTCACAAGCAAAATAAAAAAAGGGAACCACTGACTTAAAGCATTGTTTGATTGTGTGAAGACATAGAACACATATTGAGCTATTACAGAGCACAGGACTACTCAGTAACACTGCTGTTTTTCCAGACTTTTTTTTTTGGCTCATCAAAGGGAAAATGTTGGTCTGTGCCAATCAGATATTGAGTAGCGTTCAACATCACCTACCAGCAGATGGAAGCATAACACAGATGACATCCTGGAGGAGAGCAGTCCAGGGCCACTACAAACATCACTTTCATTTTATTCCTATTTACAAAGGTCAGACTTTCATCTCCTGGATTTTCAGAAGTATATGTAAACTGAACTCTGTTTGACATATTTTCAAAAACAGAATCTCTTTTCGCTTCAGAAAACGTGCACAGCAATGAAAGAGAAAAAGTAAAGCAATGAAAAGGACAAATGTATCTACATCTGTAAAAATGTTCATGTTTCCCATTATGTCTTTAATATTGTTTGTGGCTATCTCTCGTGCTACACATCACACATGCTAACATGTCAAGTGTGCATGTGTGAAAGAGTGTCATGGGGTGGGGATCAGCTCTGATGGCTTAAAGCTATATCTCACCTTGAGTGCCTTCATACAGTTTAATTCCACTAAAGACAGCTAGATTTCTTCTGATTCATAATCTTCTTAATGCGTCATGTAGACAGACACGTAATATAGACAAATTATAGTATCATAAAAATGTAAAACACTGAACAGCACAGAGACAATGTGAAAGGCCAATTAAGTATAAATGTTAAACATTTTTAGTAATAAATCCTGGATACCAGTTGGGAGATTTTGCTAGTAGAGTAGTTTGAATATTAGTCCCCAATATCCAGCAAGATGAGATGTCAAGTGTAAAACATTATGCTTCAAAGCATCTCTCACTTCCTTTATAAATCTTAAAAAAGTATAGGATAGACGTCATGGGATGGAAACCTGTCAATCTTCAATATGAGAGATCACTGCTGGGTATTAGTCTTCTGCTGAAAGACCTCTTCGTCTCCACTGGTGAGTTTCTTTCCATGGCGAACTTTACTGTTGGAGTAAATGAAAACACCATTCATCTGGTTTGTGTCACGACTGGAGCAAGTATTTCATGCGTCATTCTTTCATCCACAGTTAAGGGCCTTGATGCACCTCCGCCCAGTTCACTGCAGCTGTGATGGAAGCCAGGTTCTCCTGCTTCTCACACTGCGTTGCTGTTATGATGTTTCTAATTATCCAACTAATCAAGTGTGGACAGTTTTAGACAGAATTAATATCAATATCTGACTAACCTCAAATTAAACTCACCTTTGTATACACACACACACACACACACATATCTGCCTACTCACATGCATAAATCTCTAAAACTGCATCATGATTTGGACCTACATCATCACTCATCTTCTACAATCCCTTTCTCCCTGCCTTCGTCGGTGCTCTCGTCCTCCCCTCCCTCGCTTCAGAGCCAGATGGATTACCTCATCAATAAAGTTCCCAGAATCACATCCTGTATGTGTGTGTCCCACCAATGCAGTGCCTCCATTCAGTAGGAAAACTACCTATGAGGTACTCACTGCAGCCATTTTGTAATTACAAAAAAGAGAAGATATTTAAAGTAATTACTTTATCATTTCTCTCTCTATATCTTCTCATTCTGACGGAGCCACACAGGAAACTGCTAATCTTGCCCATGCACGACAGCCTCTTTAACGCTGATGGAGAAAATGGCATTATAAAAATGTCTGGGGGATCTTGGGTGGCTTGACACATTACGGTTGCTGTGAATGACAAACTAGAAGAAGTCTAGAATCAGAAAAATTATCTAAAACATCACATGACAGGTAGGTGGAGCAAGGCAAGGCCTTTTAATTTGACAAATAAAAGTACATTTCTAGGATTTAAATACGTTATTGCATGTCTATGTCCAGCCACAAAAAGTTAAAAATCGAAACACAGAAATTTAATTTTTTGTTTTAGAAACTTTTTAAAACAGCCAACTATAACTAACTATATCAGTTACATCAACAACAAAAAAGACAGTCATGATTTGATTAAAATATGTAACATTTGTTTGGTTAACAATGCATTATTAATTATAAGTGGGGAACAAAGCCAGACATATTCTTTGATTTTAATCTTCAACCATGCAAGAATAGCAAAGTCAAAGATGGCAGTATCAGAGTTCAAAGATCTTGACCCCCCCTTCTTAGGTCTTCTAACAGAGAGGAGGCTTTACAATGTTGTACAGTCTCTGTATTTTATTATTTTATTTTCAATTATGGAGCGGGCAATGCTGATAACACCTAAGGAATTTGAGGCATGCACAAACAGCCCTTCCCCCATCCGCTTATAGCGCTGTCTCCCCTTCCCCCTGCCCTCGTCCACTTCTTTCCTTCCCTCCCACTCCTTCACCAGGCTTTCTTTCTGCCTCTTTACACTCAAATATGTTGCTCACATTACTTCCAGCTGGAACATAAACAGCCCACTCAAGAAATTGTTGAAAACTAATTTACCCCCAAAAAAAAGAAACATACATTTTTGAAGAAAATTTGAGTTTTTTGCTGAACTTGACAGAACTGTTATGATGTTGAGGCAGAAAAAGCATTAGGACCAGAATTGGCATGCCTTTTATTTACACATTTGCAGTTTCTCTGTGACAACCTGTTAATCATATCCTGGGATGTTTAGGTTTGACATGTTAGATGTCTTTACTAACCTGTACCAAATAAACAACAGTGACTGAACTTTTTAAAGAAAATTACTCTTCCAGGAGAGTCTCTCCAAAGTTCTTATATTTGGTTTTGAGGGAGATGCCAAATTAAATGAAGGCATGTAAATCTCATAAACAAAAGTCTTGGTTTCATGGATCTTCTTTGAGTCTTTTATATATTTTAACATCTAACCTGTGACTGTTTGAACTCACTAAAGATAAGAAGAAAAAACTGAGCAGAGAAAATACAATGCACTGTGGTTCTTACACTCTTATTCAAGTTCATTATGACAGGGAATCTGATTTTATTGTATTGTGTTGTTCAGGAGTAGCACACATTGACCAACATCACTATTAAAAAAAGTTAAATGGCTAGTTCCCAAACCACTGCTTACCTTATTATGCGTAATAAAGCCATAGAACATTTAAATGTTTAAAGAAGCATCATTTATTATGAAGGCCTTTGCGTTTTCTGTGAATTAAAAAAACAAGTTTTTGCAGAGAAGCAAAAACCTTTTCTCACATAAAATCAACTCATAATACATGTGAAGGTTTATAATGTTGTACATTAAACTGAATACATTAACTTAAAACATTTTTCAACCATAAATCTAAGGCAGCATATACTAGGGTGAGTTTTGGCAGTCAGCGGTCTAATGCCTGTCTTTGCCAAGGGTCCCCCCACCTCGACCAAACAGCTTCTGTTTGTAGTGGAGCTTCAATAAAAAGGAGATGAAAGAAATGGGATGGACATTGATCTCGCTTGCACAATTTTCGTACTTTGCTAAATGCAGGGAAATAAAGAATACCTGTTGCTGAGTGTACATTTACGTGCCTTTATGTCTCACCCTGAAACACAAAGCACATTGTCTTGTGTGCTGAAAAGGAGATTATGATGGAATCTCCCCACGCACATGCACATATATTTACATTAACTCGTATACAAGAGGTATTTGTCTATCTCCATCGGCTAAAGACATGTATTTGTTTTTTTGTCAACCATTCTCCCCAGGCCTTCCTCACCAAAACTTCCTCTTTCACACTCTCCCTCAAAAACACATTCCAACCACAGGGAATGCTTGACTGATTATCTAAGTGTGTGTGTGTGTGTGTGTGTGTGTGTGGTCTCTTCAGCAGACGAGTAAAGTAACTTCTCTCACGTGAGGCAAGCTTGTGTCTCTGTGCAGTTGCAGAACACACACATAATTTTGCAGTTTCAAGTTTACTACAACAAGGATGGAAACAGTGCCAAAAACAGTGCCAAAAACATCGCCGTTTGCTGATTTCCCTGTCGAGCAGAAGCACAACTACAAGAGCACATATTAGTTCAGTAAATCTTCAAGTTAAATATGTGGTATTACATGTTTTTAGAATACACATAATACGTATATGTATATAATAGCTTACTTTGAAGTGTATGTAGTTATTTCTGACATTTCTGACTATTGCTGGATGAATGGTTTATGTCTAATGATAACTATTATGGATAAACATAGATAAAAATGTTACAGTTTGTATCAAGTAGCCTACAGATTGTTTTCATTGTTTTAACTTTCACCCTTAGCTAGTGTGTGCTGCTCTTCCCATACAACTTCCGCATGTTAACTCTTGAAACTTTCCCTTTTTCCTGCTTTGGCTCACTTCTTTATGTTCAACCATCGTTTGCTGGCTTTCCCCCTCAGTTAGCCCTTCTGACCTTGAACCCCACACTGACAGTCTCAATGGTCGAGCCCCTCACTTACACATGAACTCCCTGAACCCTTCCAACCCATTCATATCCACTTTCCTCCACACACACAGACTCCCCTTCCTGCCAAACAATAGTCCACTTTGATGACAGAGGTTCAACCCCACTGCATTGATGTTTTGTGTGTGTGTGTGTGTGTGTGTGTGTGTGTTGGTTGTTAATGGGTGGAAGGGTGGTATTTCCTTAAAATATACTGTTTTCTTTACATAGGTTGTACATGGGTGGTTTTTAGTAGCTATTGTGTTGTGTTTTATGATGAAGTTGCAAATTAACATTGACTTTTGCATCAGCTAAGATTAAGTTTTGTATATTATTTTAAGGAAAGACAAAAACAGGAACCCAGTTTCAACATAAAACTGAGCCAAATGAAGCCTAAGTTTTATAGAATGACCTCTGACCTGTGTTTGGAAAATCTTTTGGGTTTGGGTTCACTCCCACATGGAGGTTGTAATAAATTAAACTGATTAAACAAGCACATATATGCACATATACTGTATTTCTGATCTGATTCTGATATACGTGCACACACACACACACACACAGCTTGGCTACCCTGGAGTAATAAGGCCAGAATACTTGGGATGGAGGGGGCTGGGTTACTTAGCAACGAGCCTGTTGACGTCCAAACAATGTTCATGTCGTCAAAGTGGCTGGTTGTGCCAGAACGAGGTTCTGCTGAGTGCAAAAATGTCACTGGTGTGTTCCTAAATGCAGACAGAGGAACAGCCCACAGACAGGCTGCACGGCTGAAGGAAACAGAGATCAACCCAACGTGCTTACGGCGCTATTTCACAGATATTCTGTTCCCACCGCTACGTTTGTCATTTTACGGTCCACATAGCGGGCACGCGGTGCTCGCAGCTAGAAAGTGGGCAGTCTGTGAAGAGATAAGAAAGATCTGATCACCTGGAGACTGGGCAAATTTGGCTAATTCTGCAACTAGTTTAGGTATTTTATGAAAGATAACAAATGTACCAGGGACAATGTGCGAGATGATACTTATGTGAACTTTCAAACCTTAATTATGTTTGCATTTATTTGAAAACATATGGCCAAACAATAATCAGTATCACTTTACCTCTGATGACTTTACTTACTGGATTAATTCATTCCTACATTATAAACTGCTTGTTTGCACTGAACTGTCTGTTTTGAGCTACAGGCAAACTTTAGTAGCGAGAATCTGCAAGGTCGACCAGCTCAGCTCCCTCATTTGAATAAAAGGCACATCCATTCTGAGGGGAAGTCAATTCTGCCTACCCAGTGGTAAAAAAAATCAAAGTGCAGCGTGAGACTGTGGTTATAAATCCAGCTGTCTCCTTTCTCTTACAAAAGTCATGTTTTGTGTCACCTCTGTGCTTGCAACATGTTTGTGCTCTCTTTGTGCACATGCAGGAAAAAAATATGATTCACGCTTATTCTTGCAGGGGGTTTTAAATCCAGCACCATACATCATAAAATAACATCTTATTCTATTCATAGTGAGCCGCATAGATACCCTGAGATATGAAGAGTACACAAGTACTTTGTAGTGTAATTAATACCCACAGCTTTGTAGTGTATTTAGTGATTATTTTGAATGCCTCTGCGTTTTAGGCTTCAGGTTTCAGCTGCCATCTGTGTTGGGGTACATCTCCCAGCCAATCACTGGCAACAAGAGAACGTGAAAAGGCTTTTATATATAGCAGAAGTAGATAAGAAGCCAGAGTCACTGACAAGGCAGCCACAAATAAGATGTGAAAGTTAACTTCAGGTCACCGCTCATTCACACTCCGCTGGCAAATGTTTAGGTTAACTACCCCGTGTGTGTGTCTGCTGTTTAACAGCCTTCGTCTGTGACCTTCAGAGGAAACCGCAGGACTTCGTCAGTGTGGATACCGGGTGCACTGGAACCTCTATATTACACCATGACCAGTCCATGTCACTAGATCGTGCAGATGTTTATTTTAGGCCATTTTCTTCGTAATGGGCTCTGCTCAGATGATGGTTCCCATGGCGCTGACAACATCCTCTGGAGTTTTCACTTTGTCTTTGTGTCCTGTGTGAGACTGCTGCTCATCAGTGTCGTGCTGCATAATTAATCACATCATATTAATGGAAGAAATAATGTCTTGCATGGGAGGAAAGCAGGAGGAACACCAGCGGATTAAGGCATGCATCTAAAAGCAGCACAAAGCTTAAGATGGATTTTTGATCATCGGCTGCTCCTGTGAATTACGTAAGATGAGGAAAAATCCCAGAGAAAATTATAAGTTTGGACATCAAATCCAAGCTACAGTATTAATCTTCTCAAAAGCCCAAAGCAGTATTTTTAAGTGTATTTACATAAATACATGTACATACCATATGTAACAAGTATATAATTGAAGAGTTTTAGATTTAAAAAAGAATAGAGCTTTTAGAAAATATAGGCTGTTACAGACAAGCTGTGTCATCCATTGCAGGCTGCCACAACACACAAACAAGAAGTGCCCCATATCTCCACAATGCTTTCTCCACATATGACCAGAATTGCTCAACATGTACAGACTTTGAACTGCATACAAGTTGCTGTGCTTGATTTGTTTTCGCTGCTTGCTATATTTTGCCATATGAGGTAATGACTAGAACAGAAGAGGCCGCGGTGAAGGAAAACCTTAATAAGGACATTATAATTTTAAGACGTTCTTTTTTCCCGCTCTGTGCCAATGTGAACACATTTTAAAGGTGAAGGTGGGGTCTCAAACACTAATCTCTTCTTCTCCATTATAGAGGTGCTTTCTCATTGATATTTATTCTAAAAACATTGGGTGTGTGTGCTATCTTCTTTGCAGCAGTGATGTGTTTAATAACAGTAGACTGACAAGCAGTCAGACTCATGGGCAGTGTAAGGTTATCAGACATCGCTCAGTGGCAAAATGAGATTCAATTAAAGGTTAATTTAAGTCATTAAAGGGGAATATATTGTTTTATGGCACAGATGAAACAATGACATGAACATTTTAAAACCGAAAGCAGAAAATCGTAACTGCAATAAATGATGTTGCAATAAAGAATGGACTTTGCTTACATTAACTGTCAAAACTTTTACATTGAAATAGGTTTATCAAGACTTGTTCTAACTTTACATGGATGGTATTGTTTGTACGGCAACTTTCTGCAACAAAGTTTAAAGAGTGCTTAGGAATCAATACAAACAAACAAAGAGGGAAGGTTACACAAGCAAAGAAGAGGACACCGGCAAAACCAAAGAGGCTACACACGCTCTGGTTGGGTTAAAAGGTGGTGGAGTTGTTATGCTATGCCCTTATAACAACTTTAAATGATGTCTTCAGCATTTTTTCAGACCTTCACTGACGCAATGGTATCGAAGAGGAGGCACAAAATATCAACATCAGGTGACTGGCATTAACCTCCATCAATGACCTTAAAAGTTTCTTGTTGGCTTAAAACCTTTAGGAATTAGCAGAGTTTTTTCCATTTGACTTTATTTTGGCTGTGATCTTTCTCCTCGAACTCAACTGTTAATACGCATACACACGTGTCCTCTAACTCATGTGTTTAATGTAAACTTGGTCTCATTTGGAGAAAAAAAAAGCAAACATTTAAATTTATGGATAGGCTAATACAAACAACACAATATGTTTGTGACAGTCAATAGTACATTTATAACATTTTGTAAATATAAAGCCCCAATATATTGGGATATTGGAAGTAGCTTAGTGTTTTTGTTGTGGTATTTGCTAATACAACTAATTAGGGTTTCTCAGTAAATGACTAGGGCCCATCTCTAATGAAGTGAAGTCAAGGAGTGAGTTAAGGACCCTCAGAGAAAAACACGGTACACCATAACCTGATTCTACAAGCGTGTTGTCCTCTAAGAGCCACAGTTGTGAGGTGCTTTTTTTTCTAGTTTATTCTTCCACATTCATCCACCCGTGAGAGAAATGCCAGTGGGCGGTGGATGAAGTTAAGCTAATCCCCTCTTCTCTGTGGAACCCCCCCGGTGCCGCGTGAAGGACCCCTGAAGTAGCCCAGGGGCCAGCAGTGGGGGGCCCCCGTCCTGCCGCAGCAGCAGCACCACTCGCAGTCAAGCAGCGGGACTCCAGGCACTCACTTCCCCAGCTGCTGACGTCAGCTGGCAGCCTGGGCTGTGCTCGCCGCTCCGGACATAGCGCCGAGAAAAATGCTGCTCTCCGTACCGCCAAGGGCAGGAATCAACCCATACAACGGCTATAACAGCAGAAACAGCAAAAAGGTAAACGCTTTCGGGCTTTTCCCTTATTTCCGTCTTGTTCGCGTGCGCAGGGCAACACGCCCGCGTCTGCCGCGACTAAAAAAAAAGAAAGAGGGCTTGTGACAGTGAGCTGCAGTGTCCTTGAAAAGCGAAACGTACTGGATTTAACTTAAGACTTCGCGGAGTGAAAAAACCCAGCGCACAGAGCAGCCGTGCTCCCCGGTACGTGTAGGTGGGAAATGTGCTACCGCTCCGTCCTGTCATGTTGGCCGCTGCTGTTTTATTTAGTAGTATTTGTGCGTGTGTGGCTACAGCAGGGATGTCGATATGGCTCTGCTCACTCATTTGGAAAAAAGTCAATGGTGGAGAGCAACTTTTATGGGTGACTGTGCCGTGTCGGGATAGCGCGTCCGTGCCTGGATGTGTTTGTGGAAGTGGGGGTAGGGTGAAAGGCAGGCTGAGAGGGAAACTCTGTTCCAAAATGAATTCTGCCTCTTTCCCACTGAGCTCGGGACACTCGTATCTAATGTTAAATCAGCTCCTTCATTGTCTCCGCTGCCGCGTAAGTTTGCAAAGTTTTTTTTAATTTTTTTATCCTCGTTTCCCATCTGAAAGCGGAATATGCCCCACCCCTTAAAAAATCCCACCAGACCAGACCAGACCATGATGACTACATTCCCAGAATTATGAATCGCGCTCTCGTGGTTACATTCAGTGTTGACATTGTCACCTTTGTAACCAGTGGCGATGAGGGGGAGGGATACAATTATACAAGCGCACGACGATGTGCAGCAGCGCGACACGAGGAAAACAAATAAAACATCTAAATGACTAAATTGCTTTAAAGTGCTAAATTACTGATGGCAGAGCTGACTTTTAAGTATTATTTAAAAAATGTATTTCTTTTTCTTTCCTAAAAATCCCTTTTCCTGTTTACTCTACTTCCATTTGGTCACGCAAGCAGAGGTTGCATGTATCATGTGTCTTCTACGGACCATAAGGGCTAAGAAGTGGGGGGGGGGGGAGCTGTTTTCTTTAAACACGAGGATATTATGCTGTGATTTCACATCCTCTCTCCTCCGTCTCCTCCTTCTGTCAGTCGATGTGCTCCTCAGTTCTAAATGGCATTTTTTTAAATGTATATTGACATATTGTCTTTCTGTGATCTCGGACCGTCTGGCTGCTCATCCACCCAGATCTGATGTCAACACTAGTGGCTGTCTAAGGAAAACAGCATAGTGCTTGAATTGTTTGTTATACACACACACACACACACACAATGTGCACTTTATTTTAATGAGCTCACATTGCATTTTTACCGGATGTACATTTATGTGCAGTTCTGTACATGAGCTATTAGGTTGGACCTCATTTTGTTGCCATGAGAAGACTTTTTGACAAACTGTACCATTCCTAAAATATCAAAGCAAACCCTTTTTAGCTCACAAAAAAAAAAATGTTGAATGTCACTTTTTAAAAGAAAGTTCACTGTTTGAGCAATCAGGAGAATAGTCTCGTGAGTGTCAATACTTGCAGTTTCATTGTGTTACTTTGGTCTCTGTCATTTTGGACCATATGTGTAATAAATGTGTAATATAATATGAATAAATTGACCATTTTCTAGGTAACCATTCGATGTAGACATAGTGTTTTTTTCCCACGTTTAGAAATGATTCTGTATGTTTTGACGAGATTCCACTTGTTAAGTGTTACGTATTATAGAGCAATGATATAAACATAACAACAGCAACGTCTCACCCGATATCAACTAAGTTCTATAAGCATAAGAGTTGTTGATAATAAAATAAGATGATATTCAAGTCATTTGCAAGCAAAACAAACAAACAAATCCAAATGTGAACATGTCTTTGTGTTCTTTGTGTTTGGGACTGGCAAACAATTTGAAGAAGCCATTTTGGTCACTGGGAAGTTGTGATAGCCGCTTTTCACGTGTTCTTAATATCACATAGACTAAAGAATTAATTAAATAATTGAGAAAATAATAAGCGACAATTAGATGAGAATATTGCCATATTAACATGCATGCAGCCTAAATATAAAGCTACAGCCGACAGCTGGCTAATTGATCTTAGCACAAAGACTGGAAATGAGCCGGATCTGTCCAAATATACAACATACAAATATATATTTATATATATATAATATAAATATAAAGACAGTGTCACCCTCATCTTTATGCTTTTTGGTGTTGATTGCCTGTAACAGGCTTATTACACACTCCATCATATTGATAAATATCCCACCAAAGGTCAGTTTTCCAGGAAACACGATAACATGCCATCTGAACAGACTGATTAAAAATATATAAATGATTGAACTGAAATATATAATTAAATGAGATAAACTTAAATGGTACTACGCAGGGAAAGTGTCCCAGCCGCTTAAAAGAAACAAACAAAAAAATATATATATACATATATATGTATAACATTGTATAGCCCTTTGACTTGACTTGACTATATAAATATAAATATATATTTATATTTATATTATGGACATCTACTACATACAAATGAAGCATGGAAAACATTTGTTTTAAATAAAGAATGTAAAAAGTTTTCTCCTCCAGTTGTTTCAGTGGTCCCAAGTTTCTCTATCCTGTGGAGCTAAAGTTCACAGAGAGGTCAAGTTCCTGTGTTGTGATTCTTAACATTTCCTCCATCCACCGCCACCTCCTTCTCGCTCCTTTTATCTCTTGCTCACATTATGCCATACCTGGGCTGCAAGAGTACACAAAATAAAAGCCTGTATTGCAAAATAAACATGGTGAGGGGTGAGGAAAGTGCTCTTTGTGTGCGTGGGCAAGGTGATTACTGCCTGAAAGGTGTTTGGTTTCTGTTGTGCTTAAAGCCAGCTGCTCCTCCCCTGACTCAGCACCTCATTTCCTCCCTCAAATAAATAGAATTAATGTTCTCAAATCAAATTTAGTCGGTTTCCGTGTAAAGCTTCCTGGATGCGAAAAATAACAGGAGGCAGCTTGTCGCCTCTCAAGGTATCATGTGTGCATGCTCGCTCAGTGCCTCATCGAATGGCTTGTTTTTTGTACTTGTCAATCCGATTTTTGTTCTCATCTTGGCGGGAGCCCTTTTCAACAAATGTCAGCTAACTGCTGTGATTTAAAGATCTGGATGCCTCAACACACACTCATTGGATCAAAACACAGCTAGATATAAAAAGAAATGAAAGAAACACATTAACTGGAGCATTAAATTGTCACATGAATGTAAAGGCCATTCAGACATGGCAGAATAGCTTCTTTAAATCAGTGATTTCACCCTTTTTAATTCCACAAGATTTCAGACACCTCACAAGTATTACCCAATTCTTGCCTCATGTGGGCCAATGCTTTTTAAAAAAAGGATATTTTTTACATTACACTTAGACAACACTCAGAGTCTGACAGCTGTATGTGGCAGCAGTGGACTTTTTGGAATTATACAACAATATATTAATATACCCTTAATATATATGTAATTATGATCTATGTTACTGTGAAAAAAATCCTGTCAAATGTAATAAAACCATTTTCAGGAGAAATGATCAGGGTTAGCACAGATCATGGCTACATGTAATAACAGATTCATATAACAATGGTAGCAGTCACTGTGTTTGACTTCTAAGAGTAAAACTTGATTGGGTACAACGTTGACATGTTGTGTTTACCTTGCCTGCTATGGTGAATTCAAATCATGCACTCATCAAGTCCCAAGTTAACTGTCCAATCACAGGGGTTTCTCATGAGCAAGATTAATGACTGCTCTCAACTCTGGAGGCAAGAGCATGCACGCAACCTGGAATGAAATTGCATTTATTAATAAATCCTTTTTTTCATATGGTTAAGTTTACCTTTATTTATATGTTGCTTTAAGAAGTTTTTAAATGCAAGAATTTAGACATTTGTATTTTCCAAAGTATCTTCCATTGTGATATACATCATTTAAATGGTTATTTATTGCTTCCGTAGGTGGATTACTGCTTATCATGATGAATGATGTGAGGACCTGGACGTGAACGTGTGGAAAATCTGGCAAGATTAAATAGATAATGCAATGACAGATTAATCTTACTGCAACAAATTTGAAGATTGAGTTCAAGAGTGGAAAGTGTGCAAAGGACAGGGAGCGATGTTGATGTAGTAATGGCATGGATGTTAAATATCGAATAATAATTGATAACCATTGTAAACATTGTTGCACACCAATATATGGAAGCAGCACACATTATGTCACAATGGTTGTTGCTGTAGATGTGTGAACATTAGGCTGCTTTTTGTGAAGTCCTTGTGTGTCCGTGTTTTTCTTAGGTACTGTGTGATCTTTGTGATCTTTACAATTGTCATTTCATATCAACATTCAAAAAGGAAATTTGAACCCATAAAGAAATTAAATGAACTTAAGTGAGTGGTGGTCAAATCACTGGCAATATTTATCCTCTATTTTTCTTTTTTTGTATCATCATTTTGTTTATATACAGTATTACTAACATAATTTATGTTTCCCTATATAGACATTTGACACTCAACAGGGGGCTTTAGAGTTGGCTGCTAAACAGCAAATTCTTTCATGAAATAAGTTTACATTTCTTTTTAGTGACAACCCTGTTGTTTTCTTAAGGCACAGTGCATGTGTCAGAACTTTAGTCAGCCACTGTCTAATCTCAAAAGTCATGATGTCATGTCAAATATCAGATGTCAAGTGTCCTTCAGTTGCACAAATAAGGGGATATTTTTCCAATTTCTGATTGTATCTGCCTTAGCAATAGTGTCTGAGTGAGTACTGAACTAACTGTCAGTCAAACACGATTCAAGTCTGTGCAAGTACATTTTCCTCTCATGAATGACGTGAACTGAAACCAACTGGGAGGTAGAAAATCAATCTGAAAGCATGTGTTATATTTATTTAAAACATTTACCCCACCCACTCATTACACCTCATTAGCATTCCACCTAATACATGCACTTATCAAAGATTAAAGTTATGAGTGCTCTTTTCTATTGATGAGTGTTTTGTACTTGCTAGTTCAATGAAGAAGACAACATTTAATAATGATTGGAATAAGACTTGTGCAAATCAACACACACACACACACATAGTTAGCCTACAAGTTTCACCATGAATCTTTAAAGTTTCATCAATCAATGTTTATTAACATCGACTCAAATGATTACGTGTACATAAGTGGAATTTTAGCTAGTTTTTTGATTTTGCAGCTTGCACGTTTATGGTGTGGTTGAGTCTCACAGCTCTCATTAATCCTATTTCCAGCAGCAGCAGCAGGCAGCTGTTCTCAGTATAAGCTCAGATACTGTACATGACCTGCCCCGAACCAAGGAGCAGTAAAATACAGATACTGAGTTATTACAGTGAACATTGGTAGGATGTACCAATCCAACTTTTACTCTCCTGATACTGATTTCTCAACTACTGATCCAATACCAGGGGTCTCTTTTCTAAAATATATTGTCTGCACACCTCACTGCATTGAACTCAATGATATAATTTGTATGTAAGGTAACACATGCATGCTGTGGCACTTAAAATATAGTTGGTGGGCCGTTGCAGCTGAATGAATGTAACTGATTACATAAATAAAATGATTACACATTTAATTTAAGCTATACACATAATCCGACATATCTGATCAGTGCATCCACTAAGCACTGGACTTTATCAGGTAGCCAGAAACATGCTTCCAATGGAATAATAATTTTACACTGTGTTAGATATATAAGTAGACATTCACTAACACATTAGGCACTGTAAAATGTCCGCCACAGTACGTATCTTGGTTAATTAATGAAAAAGGACATAATATGCTCGTCGTAAATGCAACCACTCCAAAACAGGAAATGCATTACATGCACAAGTGATTTTAGGCTACTTTTATTTGTGTATTAAACCAGCTGTTCCACTGCAGTGAGTCTGTCCTCACTGAACTCTCCTGTACAGTCACCTTTGTCCCTCTGGCCCTCCGCCAGGTATATGTTTATCTATCTCTTTGTTTAATGTGTCAGATGGTTTGGATTGGTCCCCAACTTCAGTGCCAACCGCATTAACCAGCCAAGGTGAACAGGTAGAAAGGGAGACAGAGTCCTTGGAGAAAGCACAGCTGTCAGAAATCCGATGCCAAGTACTACAGTGATGCCAGACACTCGGTGTCCCTCACATTTTGTTAGATCTCTAGCTGAGCTGAGGGCCGGTGTTTGTAGGTATCTGTTTCCAAGCTCCCCAGCTCTGGCCACCTGACCCGGCTTGAAAGCCATGTATGCATGTGCCTTTGCACTGTGCATGTGCATCAAGGTGCGATCAACAACATTAAGAGACAGACAGTTTGAAGACTAAGGACAAAAGGAAGGGGAGGGTTAGAGACAGAAAGGAAGGAGGTTTTAGAAACGAGTCTGGACGTGAGTTCGGTGTCCCTGTCACCTGGTAGGAATGCAGAGCTCCTCATTCAAATAGCCGTGTGATAAGATCAGGAGCAGACACAGAGGATTTCCTGCCTGCTGCCACACTGCAGCTCGCTGCTTTCCTAGACACACAGTCCTCACCTAACCCTTTTTTTTTTTTTTTACATATCTAACTAATGTTCTTGTAACTATTACTTTCATTTTCTCTATATGGCCTTGTTGATGAGACAGAGAATTTGGTTAGATGTAATACGATAAATTAGCAGTTAAATACATTTATGTTGGTATAATTGTATCACAGCTGCAAACAGGAAATGATTTAGTTTTAAAATTAAATATTCAAAATGTTTGTTGATGCTTCAGAAGTGGAGGTTTTAAATATTAAATTATTTCTCCCATGACTGCTTTTCCTTGCCTGTCCCAAAGCGTAGCTGCTGCAAAGCTGCCGCTCAGCAGCGTAATTCTATACAAGCTGGAAGCTGCGTCCTCATTCAGCCAGGCTATAAATCTGTGCATTAGCATGTAAGTCAGTCAGCTGGTCAGACAGTCATGGCTCTTTCCTGCCTGAGGAGAAGACAGGCGCTCCAGTGGGGAGCAGGCAGGCAGGATATAGAAGGCGGGCAGACCTCCCAACAGCCAGGAAATCCGTGGAATTCTGTGGGTCAAACTGGGGTCGGCTGGAGAAGCCCCACAGGGAGAGACGGAGATAAAAACAGAGGTCGAGTGAGACTAAAAAAGGATCGGACATCTAAACAGATGGACTTGTGCAAAGAGATACATTTTTATATATATTGAGAGATTAAAGTCAGTCAGCGCCAACAGCATGAGAAAGACACTTCCTGGCTGCTTCAGAGTATTGACACAAGTTTACACCAAGAAAGAGGAAATGGTTTTATTTATAGAAATGTTCTGATTTTTATCTTTAGTCTGATCCTAAAAATATCCACTGATGTTATTGAGCCTTTTGTTTGGAGCGGTTCAGAAGAGGAGGAGGAGGACTGCCACACTGAAAAGTGTGAAAGTGTCTGAAGTGAACAAGTTAGACTGTGCTAGGCATCTTTGATCTTCAGTGATCTGTGATTTATCCATTTTATTATTGTTTACATTTTGAAATTTCTGTTGGGAAAATCAAACACATTTTAAAAAACATTTCCACTTTGTGTTTTGTCATGACATCTCATCAAAAACCCATATGTTGTTTCCTGAGGTTCAGGTTTCAAATGCTTCCAGGGTAAGTCGGTGGAAGGAAATACCTGACTGCAATGCTTGGACTTTCTATTAAGATTAGAAAGTCATTTAAATATGAAATATAATTAATCAGATAATTAATGTTTGAGGGAATTATGTATTCTCTGTTAAATAGCAATGGGTTGGATTAGTTTTTAAATGATCAGTTGTTTAATCTATTAGTCAATCAACAGAAAATCAATTTAAAATTTTCATTAATCAAGCAAAGATATCAAACGTCCCCTGTTTCTCTTTTCTCAAATGGGAGGATTTGCTTTGTTTTATGTCATTGTTAAGTGAATATGTTTGGGTTTCAGAATGTTTGCACAAAACAAACACTTTGAAGATTTGCCTTGCCTAATATCCCAGAGGCGGGAACTTTGTTGTTGTAGTTCTAGATTGTATAAACTATTTATTTATTTATTTCTAAGCTTTCTACTGATCAACTAATCCAAAAATAAGGAAAAGAAGAAAATGGTGTTTCAGCATAGGTCAGTAAATCAAATACAAAATGATGTTGAAATAGACTGAAAGGTAATCAGTGAACCACATCACACTAAACCATACAGCATATCACTGTGAATGTAGAGCTAGAGTACATTTGTACTCGTGCGGTGTAATTTCTACTGTACAGTAGAACTTTACTAAGGTAGGCTTTCAGGTTTCTATAATCACTGACTGATTGCTTTTCAATGAAAAGTAACCTGCCATTAGTTATCTTATTGAGATCCCATCCGAATGTAGCTCTTCGGTTTCTAAGTAATAACAAAAGGTTCAGATTCCTTTAAATAATAAAGATTGCAAATAACATATTTTGACTCCAGATCTTATGCAACTGTTAAAGATTTCTTTCAATCAAGCATGCTGAAGCAGTATGCCTGTGCATGTGTGTGTGTTTGTAGACTGGTGATTTAAGGAGTGTTGTTTCTTGCAATGACTTGCTCCTGGTACAGTCTGGAGCTTGATTGGGACTTGGCACCCTGGTAAGGAGTGTGTGAATGAGATTATAGGTCTCCACTGTCCTGTTCTTTTATTCACAAATTAACTGCCTCCAAAATCGCATTCATCATGAGCCACAATGTGAGACGATAGATAAACTCCTACAGGCCGCCTCGTGCTGTATTAGTATGTTTTCCACTGGCACTGGAGAAAGGGAAAAAAACTTGTATTGAATTAAATGGATGGTGCTTTATTTATTATTCACATTTGCAGTTGACATAATAAAAGAAAAGCGTACATGGTAATGGAGCTCAAATTCAATAGCTTTGCAACAAATACTTTCTTTGAGAAGCTTATTATAAACAATGTTTTGTTGACATTATCTAAAAGAAGTTGATTTTTAGGTTATAGTTCTTTGTGTTGTGGCTTTGGATTTATTGCAGAAGTTCCATCTGGATCTTTCTCATTTTAAGCCGGAACAAGAACACATTTTGGGTCTTCCTAGTAGCCTAAAACTTAAGATGCATGTCAGATGACATGACATGACATAACATGAACAAACACATGCAAACTTTTCAGGTTTCTTCAGCAGTAGAGGAGGAGAGGGTTATCTTAACAGAACTGAGCCTGTTATTGAAGTGGCTGCCATGCTGCTGGCAAAACAGAGGCCAGGGGGTCCTGTCTCAGAGGGGCTTCATGCCTTATAGATGATGTCTAATTAGCAGGTTTGGTTGATGTTGCTGGTGGTCCTGGTGTGATCGTGGCTGGCGTCCTGCTGGGCTTTTCTTAAACACCACCAGTCTGATTAGTGACCCTCTCCTCTCTCCTGAAATTAACCCCTTGTCCTTTTGTTGCCTCCGTCCAACCGGCATCTCAAGTGAGACACTCAGGCCTCAGTCAGAAAGCACATTTGTTTTTATTTCTTCATATGCAACATTGACTTCAAACTTCTGGCTGTTAGATTAATGTGATTAACATCAATTCTCTCGACCCTGTTCTGCACAGAAGAATACAGCCCGTTGATCTATTCCTGGAGAGAGAGAGAGGTCATTTCTTTTTGAATTCTTGACAGGCAAAGTAATAATAAAACCACATTTATCCAAATAAAAAATATTCCTCTGCATGATTACACCATTTTTTGTTTCATTTCTCCAAGGAGAGCCACAAACCCACAGTGAGATGATATGATGCACTGGTTGTTGCACAACGACCTTTCATGTTCCTAGTGGTGAGTCATTGGCTAGTTGGCTGCCATAGTTTACGAGTAGTACTCACCGGCACATAGTCCTCATAGACTGATGAAACAAAAGAACCCAACGTAAGAAGTGGGGAGGAGGTTCAGCCCTGGTTGAGGTAGACATCAGATCATTACAGATGGTCACAACATGAGTACGTTACTGGTGTTTGTCATTGTAGTGAACTCCTGGCGTGCTGTTGTTACTCATCTCTTTGAATTCTCCATGTTTCGGCTTTGTTCTGAAAAATTGACTTTGTATGTAATGTGGACTGAGCTGAACCTACTCTGGATCTTATCTGTTTACTTTATACACCCTTTGAGAGGGAAATGTGTTGCGGGCGCTTCCACAAGTGTAGGACGGATAGAAATACAAGCTTGAAAAGATTGCAGCGATTAATTTAGAAATACCTACTTTTCTAAGTAGAAGTAAAATGAGAGAAAGAGTTGCAGTATAAGAAATGTTCACATATCGCCTATAATTTAATTCCTGGTCATCAGTCTGTTTAAATGTTAGTTTTAGATCTTTAGAGCTTTGGTTTTGTTATGCTCCGCAAGATATTTTTGTGTGTTACCCAACATGGAGAAAGCATAAGAGGCCCCTTTTCCCTATATGGAGTAGGCAGCCAAGAGGCCCCACATTCCCCCCAGAAAGCAGTATTGGTGAGTGTTGACATGAGGCCTGTATGATATCATTTTTCACAGCTTCCACATAATCATCTGTCTCATGCAGGATTTCTCTCTATCTCAGCATCTCTAAACACTCCTTTGAGTTTTTCACACTTTGAATAATGACTAACATCAGTGTACTTGTCCAATGTTTGCTGGAGATATTTTTTGGTGTATTCATATATAGTAAACTAATTCTAACGTTTCTTTCTTATTGCAGCAGGCCTATGTGTCCTCCGGCCACCAGATGGCGCCCCCCAGTCCCAACACCAACAGCAGTAGCAACAGCAGCGGCGGGGGAGGGGAACAGCTGAGTAAAACTAACCTGTACATACGCGGCCTACACCCAGGGACCACAGACCAAGACCTGGTCAAGCTCTGCCAACCGTGAGTGATTTTCAGACTTTTTTGTTTTGAAAAGAGGCTAGGCTAACATTTCCCCCTGCTCCCAGTCTTTTTGCTAAGCTAGGCTAATCACCTCTTGCCTCCAGCTCCAAAGACAATATCTCAGAAAGATAGGTCTGTTTTATGTTCTTTCTGTTTGGGAGCAAGTTAAATTCTAGCTAACTGATAAAAAACTGATGATCATCCAATAATATGTGAATAATATCTACGCTATGCAGGTATATAGGCCAAAGGTAAAATATGACTTCTCATTTGTGTCAGGAGTGTCACAGTTTGGTTGTTTAATGTTAATCGGATCAAAAAGGCCTATTAAAAAAAGCTATTATTCCTTAATATTGAATCAGACAATTAGTCTGATTATAGCTGTTAGTACAACAAGTTTTCTGTATAGTTATCGTCCAGCTACATTGGAGTCATGTAGAAATTAGCTTCTCATGAGCAGATAACATCTATGCTGTCTAGAGCTATGCTGTTCATCTGTTGGACACATGAAATTAAATTGTTTAAGGCCATAATTTGATGTTCAGAAAAATGAGCTGTTTAGGCAGGAAGGAAGGAAAAGTGGTTTGTGGAGAAAGAATGCTGAATTACCACAAGTGAAGTCAGTTTGATTAAATCTTGACAATCACAGGAACACAAGAAATTGTCAGCAAAATGGTAGGTAGATCAAAGAAGGAACGAATGCAGAGAATCGGGGGGGAAAAGGAAGGTACAGGCGTAAAGAAGGAGAGAAGGGGCCAGAGAAAGGTCTCCTCGTGTCCTGATCTAACCTTTTACTTTTTGTAAGGTTGCATTGGCTCAGCAGCCATGAAGTAAGCCTTACATCGTCCTACACAAACAGCCTAGCCTCTGTAGTATGTCGGCCCTACAACAACACAAACAAACACGTAGATCAAACCCAGTGATAAAGCACCCAAACTGGTTTTGGCTGCTGCAGGTCATGGCTACACTGTATGCCACAGAAGTGATTTGTGAACTTCAGCCCTGCATCCGTCATTTCCACGGGTCATTCACAGTAACAACACGCCTCCTTGAGCAAGCACTGGTCATAACTAATAAAACCTGACTTGATAATACTAACTCCACAGCCCCTCCCTCTGTAACATTTGTGTTTCATTCTCCATTTGAACCATTCTGACCCCGCATTAGAAGGCCTCGGACATGTCATATCCCCAGAACAAATTTACACGGCTCGTACTTGATCGTCCGGTTACTATTTGAGTGTGGGCTGCACTGCACACATTGTCAAACCTGGAATAATCAAAGAAAATGTGAAGTTGGTATGTGAAACACAGGGACTCCAGAGTGAGAGCAGGGGATTGACAGAGAAGTCATTGTGGGTTGGTTGGTAGAAAAGTGGAGAGAGGATGGAGGCTTTAGGGGTGGGCTACCGTTGAAGGGGAAACTTAAATGCGAGGGAAAAGAGTAGCATGGCCTGCTGGGAAAGAATTTCAGACAGCCGTATATGGGTCAGAGCTGTCTTTTACGTCCCTGTGGCCTCCACAGAGTGGTGGGCTGCAGAAGGGCTGAGGTAAGCGGAGGGTCACACAGTCACTGTCTTCAGACATTTGAACTCTCCTCCTCTGTGTCAGGACAAACATGGAACACAGCTTTTGCTTTTCTTTTTTGTACTTTTAATGAAAACTCAAACTGATCAATTGGACTTCAGTGTTTTTCATTCTGGCTGTATCAGCTTGAAATCAGGAAAATCAGAGCCAGCGTGGACTGTTTTTGTTAGTTTTTATTACACTCACACCACAAGGCAAATTCATACAAGCCAGATCCAGAACAATACTCATACTAAGTAGTAGTCCACATTTGTACTTTGCATACCTATCATCATCATCATATGTACAGTACAAAGGAAATGGGACTCACTTTCCACTTCTCCCAAATTATACAGTTTCCACAATCAGTGTTTGTCCTAAATGATTTTGAATCTGCCTACCTCAATGGCCAGATGAAGAATACCAGTATCTCAAATGTGCACCTAAATATCTTTTAATTCCTAGATTTGTGAGATGTAATTTTTGTTTGCAGTCCAAACTTTTGTTTGATATACATTTATGTCCTTCATTTTGATTCTGACAAGGTATTTTTAAACCATTTGTGTTTAAACTTTGAATATTGGATTGTAAAAATAAAACGGAATAATATATTCTGCAAAGATTTTCTAAAATTTGCACTCACAGCTTATGTATGTTTATATCTTCAATCATCAACTTGTACTGAGCTTGACGAAACCAAAAGTTTGTTCTTATCAGACAAAATGTAATAATAGGTCTCGAGGGAACACTATCTCTAAAAAGGAAGAAAATGGCTTAAAATGTGTCCCAGAGTGGGGCGTGTGTGTGTGTACAGTACAAGGTCTTCCAAAATAGTGCGTTCTGAAGCTTAATATCAGTGAAGAGATCCACTAAAATGCACTAAAAGCAAATGAAACCAGTGGAGTTGTGTAAGTCAGTATCACTTTATTTAATTTATGCCTAATATCAGTTAAGAGGAACTTATTTTGACATGGTTCATCCATTTGAGCCCCACACATGTGAATACAATATTGCTTTGTTTTAACGTCACATCTTTTAACTTTTTCTTTGACAGTTTCTTGAACAGTGGTACATTTTTAAACAACAAATGTTGTAAGCCTGATTGATTTTAAAACTGTCTCTACATTCTACAAGCAGAGGTATTGGTAAAGGAAATTCCAGCTGGATTGGAATGGGTTAAATTATATCAAGCTTGTGTATTTATGACTAATGACCACTTTGCAGCTGTTAGATGTCAGTGGGAAACTATAAATGCAAAGGTCATCTGGCTATTTGGCAATGGATGATGAATCATTCATTTCTGCTGTGAGGAAGTTTCCTTTATAATGTCTCTATTCATGTCATAATTCACAATAATCGAGATCAGTGACTCCTGCATGCATATTTTAGCAGCTTAACATTTGTTGAAGTGTTGGGATTATAAGGTATTACAATTGATGCACACTTCCAGCAGGAATTTAAAGCTTGCTGAAATGAAAATCTGCTTTTTTTGTTTCGTTAAACTATGTATGTATGTATATGAATGTGTAAACACATTTTAGGAGCTTGGATGAGATAAGGCCTCAATACTTTAGCATAAATACTTTAGACTCTGGTGTCACAGGTCTCTGCCGTGACCGTCTGGTCAGATCTGAATCATCTGGGCAAATGTCAGCTGAAACTTGGTGGGAGTGTAGGACCCAGTGGTGCACTGCGATGTGAGGGTGGAAAAACAGAGAGAGGGAGAGGGACGTGGTGGGAAGGAAGGCGAACCGGAGGGGTGAAGCATCAGGTTACAGTGTACATTCCGCCCAGACGCCATGTCGCCCAAACAGAGGAACACCAGCCTCCCTGACTGGCTAAATTCACCAGACAAGGGCAGGTCTATTATACTGTAGTGCTGATGCACCATCCTATAACACTGCATTATACTAGTCTCCACATCTTGCATAACACTTCTAATTTGTTGCTTTTAAAGTGACTTTCATACCATGAATATTTTATGATACTGCATCAACGCATTAATTGATTCTTCTCTTTATTGATTGGCCATTGTCATGTTTTTCTGTTGACAATGGTGGACGCTAGCTTACGTTTCATACACCGTATGGCTTCTTTTTATGTGTAGTGAAATGGATCAAGCATACTGTAAGTTCCCTTGATAGTCAATATTTCTATTTGCTAGCCAGACATGGCTACTGACAACACTTTAAAGCTTTGTTTGAACCAAAAATACCCAACAGCAGAGCTGTATTTAGGAGAAGTGTGTGTTTGTGTGTGGGGCAGGCCTGGAACAAATTGCTTTTGGCCCTGGGGTGCTGTCTCCTGTCTGTCGAAAACAACGCCGGGGAACAGCATTACTGTAACAGCCTCCACCGGCAGACAAAGGCAGAAGGGAGGAGCCAGACAAAGTTTTCTGTGACACTTGATTGACACAATTGATTGCATGAAGAAGTACATATTCATGTTTACACCTGTACTCATGCAGTCTGAGGTAGTGCGATAGGATTGGTATGCATATGGTTGGAGCAGATTCCTCTATTTGCCCCATAGTAACCTATCTCATTGATCCTGTTTCTGTATTCTTTTCTGTCCATGAAGGTACGGCAAGATTGTGTCGACAAAGGCCATCTTGGATAAAACCACCAACAAATGTAAAGGTGAGTTGTGTTGTTTTAACTCTAACTCTGTCTTTTAACTTTTTTTTATTGAAAGTTGGCATCATGATATTTCATCACTTATTCCACTCGTTTTGGCTGTTGGTTTATTAAAGGAGTATTTCAACATTTTGGGAAATACACGTTTTGACTTTCTTGATGAGAGTTGGATGAGAAGATTAGTGTCACTCTCATGTCTGTACGCTAAATATGAAGCTACAGCCAGGAGTTAACTTGGCTAAGCCTAAAAACTGGAAACTGAAAAAAAAAAATCTTAACCTCATAAGTGAACATGTACTATCTTGTTTGTTTAATCTGTACAAAGATCTTTTTGACAGAGTCAGGCTAGTTGCCTCCAGTCTTTATGCTATGCTAAGATAACCATCACCTGGCTTTAGCCTTATATTAAACAGACAGATATGAAACTGGTATCAATATTCTTATCTAACTCTCAGCAAGAAAGCAAATAAGACTATATTTCTTCTATAACTTTAGAACTAAATAGCATCACAACAATTGTAATATGCATTTGTCTATTTTACAGGGTATGGCTTTGTGGACTTTGACAGTCCAGCAGCGGCACAGAAAGCTGTTACAGCTCTGAAGTCCAGTGGGGTTCAGGCTCAGATGGCCAAAGTAAGATTGAACTAACTACCGTTATACAACCACCACTTCTTTTACCCCCAAATTCACTGATCACCATTAGGTTAAACTTGTCAAGTTTATCTTCTGTTCCAAGTCTTTTCTGGCCTGTCTCCAAAATCTATTGATCTCCTAACAGCCAGCTGCTAAACCTCATAGATTCATAGTCCCTTTTTCTACAAGCACACACTCACCCTCTCCACTATGTTCAAGGTAAACTGTTACATGTAGTGGCCTGATTGGCAAGGGTTCAAGTCAAACTCTGGTTTATAGGGAGTCGCGTGTTCGGTTACACTTCATTGGCTGAACTTGAGTTGTAAGAAGGATAACTGTTACAAGCAAAATGGCTCCCTTTTTTAATCTATTTTTGTCATTTTTCCACTTTCTTTTCTTTGTAAATCCTTTACTGCCGTCCCTTTCATCCATATTCTATCTCCTCTTTCTTCATCGCACCTCCTCGCCACCTACTCTCCCTGTTCCCCTCACGCCCTTGTCTCTATGCTTGTGTATGTTGCTAACCTGCTCCTGTTGTAGCGCTTGTTCTGGGCTCTTTGTCCAAGTGTCTGCAGTCAAAGCAACTCTTGTCGGCCCATTAAGCTGATCCCTCTGGCTCTCAGGCTCCCCATTGAGGGAACCCAGGGGAGGGTGCCACTACACCCACTGTCAATGGGACAGGCACAATGGGCTGGCATTGTCCATCGTCTGGGCCCAGGCCTGGGGCTGACACCAGCACTTAATACACTCCACCCAGTGTCCCTGCCCCCTCCCCCTTGTCCTCTACCCAAACAGATCCACTGCAATGTAACACCAGGGTCTCCCTCAGCCCAGCCATGGAAAACTGTAATAGATCCATGCTGGCAGCTGACCTGAACCGGTCCAGTGCAACTAAACCCGCAGTCTAACTTCACCGCACCTCCTCTATAACATTGCCACACAATCCTGTGTATCTCAATACACGACAAGTGCAACTGGACACCAAGACTTGACTCATCCAGACAACATGTGCTCAGTCAGAGGTGTTGATAACCACTATAAAAACCTAAATACACATAGCTGCTTCAGAGTCAATGGGTTACCTCAGGTCAGAAAGAACAAGCAGTGGTCTGAAATCAGTTTAATGTCAAACTCTTAAGTGTAGTTTCACCTGTTTGCACCTTCACCATGGCTGCTGCATTGTGTTGTTCACAAACAGAATGAGCCACACCTTGTCCTCAAGAGTATGTTCACTCCCTGAGCGGGCCACCCCAGCCCCCAGGCTGCGGGCCCAGAGGAGCCGTATGTGTAGAGGCTGGGGAACCATGGCAGAGTTAAAAATAGATCCCTTCTTACTTCCCAGCATCTCCCTGTTCAAACTCAGACGTCAGCTCACACACGCTGCTCGACACACAAGCAGGCAAATCCGGCAAACACACAGAGGCACGCCTCAACAGACATGGCTAGGGCCGAGCACGCACACACACACACACACACACACACACAAATTGCACTGGGACGACTCAGCAAATCCCATTCACATTTGTCTGGGCTGGGTCCAACAGCATTTTCATATCTACAACTGAAAATGAATTTGAAATTTGATATTGTATGTACTAGCTGAGTTAAAGGGTAAATAAAAGGATAAAAAGGGAGGTTTTTTCTGTTCCTTTGTCATTGAGCCTTGAACTCCATTAGTCTCGTCTGCAGTGTGCCTCTGTGTTACATAATGGTTATATTGCCACACCCAGAATGGTGATTATCACAGAAAATAGGTTCGCCAGGTGGCTCATGCTTGGGAACACAGGCTACTCGTATAAGCTGTAAATATAATAATTTAGGAGAGCTGTTGACAGACTTTAATGCCATTAATACCCTCGATTATTATTGTCAGATCATTAAACACAACTATGCCACTGTCAAATTGTGCTGAACTCCTGTGCCAACCTGCACTGGCATCTCAATACAGGCTCCTGTTTGATGCTTGGGTCACACTAGTTCAAATGATTATCCCTTTATTTGTTTGACGCACAACTGAAAAACTTTACAATTTGTGTGTTGCAGAGCTATCTGATAGCAGTAAGTGTTAGGAAGACACATTAGAACATGATGGAGATAAAATATATTTTGACAAAAGAGAAGAGCATGTTAATCAGCAGGCAGTCATTAATCCTCTTTTCCTTCTTTGCTCTTTTCTGTCATCCTCCTCTTTCATTACCCAAATTACTCAAGACTCCCACTACTTCCTATCCTGTCAGTTCCCTTCTTCTGTACAAAATATCAGCCATTTAAGCTCCTCATTTCTCCCACCCTCCCTCTGCTCTATCCTCTTCCTTCACTCTCTGTTTTCCCTTCCCCTCTTTTTAGCCCAGCCTCTTTTCTCCTGGTTGCCAGGCTCCTGTTGCTCTCTGTACTCTTTAACTTCATGCCTGGCTTCCTGTCTGCTTCTGCAAAGTCACACAAGGTTTCACTTTCAAGCTCGTGCTACAAAATAAGTCTCTGAATAATATATCCTCTTTCATTTACATGCAGTTATGAAGATATCTTAATTAGACAACATCTCTTCACAATATGCGACTTTATCTTCATATTTTATTCATATTTGCATGTGTCTGTATATCTATGTGTGCATGTGGATTTTGCCTTAGCTGAGGCAATCACACATTCACCACAAGGGTGACAAATTATTCAGGGTTTCAGTTTATTGGTCTAATAGCTGAAAAAGATTTTATCATTACAAAATGATGCTTGACATGGTAAGTATGAGAGTGATAGCAGGTGTTGATGGAAAGACAGGTCACACTACTGCCTACACAGGAATTTCTGCTGTGTGAAAAAGATTTTGAAAGTGACAAGAAATTTTCCATCTGCAAAATGCACATGCATTAGCATAGATGTTTGTGTTATGCTAAAATAAATGTGATGCCTTTTTCTAATTTAAGTTGAAGTACTTTGGGCTCATGTCCTCCGATGAGACAGCTGGAAGCAGTGAAGTAAATAGGAATTGGTACTGTTAGGGCTGGTTTAAACACTGAAAACAACAATGGACACAGTACCAGGAGAGAAGTTTACTGCATGTAAGTTTATTGGAATGAATAAACCAGATACCAAGCAGCAGGATGGAGAGAGAAAGAGCTAAACAAAAGGACATGCCTGTATAGAGTACATCTCAGGTCTCTTATTTGCTATCTCCTCGCGCCTCACTTGAACTGCAAGTAGTTCTGCCTGTTCTGTTTTTCTTTTCATGATAATTTCCCCTGTTAACTTTTACTTTGGATACAGTTAAAAGTCAGAGAGAGTAGAAGAGTCTGTCTGTCAGCAAGAAATCATTTACATAATTTATCATAATTTCCATTCAGTCATGTGTAAGGTTGATATTTCCTAAGCGCCGGGTTTGATGCGAGTTACATCACCATTCCCTGAAACATTTAGTGTAATACATAATTTCAGAAGATCAAAAGACGATGTTTGTCTTACATCTCTCCATGCATCCCTGGTGGGGGGGACTAAGTGAGGTAAACGTGGATGCAATTAAGAGACTTGAGATGAACCCATAGACTCAGCACACTAGTCACCAATCGGATGATCAACCTAGAGGGGTCAATAGGAAACACCCAAATAAAACAGGATGTTACAGTACCAATAAAGCAATGTTGTGAGATGCATTGAAACAAAAAGAATCATCTTTTCATTTAGGTCCACAAAAGATCTGTACGTGAACTGATTTTCATGTCCTCCCAATCGTACAGCAACAAGAGCAGGACCCAACCAACCTCTACATCTCCAACCTGCCAGTGTCAATGGATGAGCAAGAACTGGAGAGCATGCTCAAGTCCTTTGGCCAGGTCATTTCTACACGCATCCTCCGAGATGCCAACGGGACCAGCCGTGGAGTGGGATTTGCAAGGTCAGACTGTAGAACCCTGACATAATTACTCCACGGTGGTGTGTGGTGATGATTTGAGTACCGTTTGTGCTATAAATAAAAAGTAGTCTGTGTGCAGTACTGGCTTAAGGATTAAATTTGACTTTGACTGTATTTCAGAATGGAGTCCACGGAGAAGTGCGAGGCCATAATTCAGCATTTCAATGGCAAATTCATCAAGACTCCACCAGGAGTGCCTGGTGCGTGGAATGTTTGTTTTGTATTATAGGAACCTGATATTGTTGTTGTTGTTGCTGCCAGAGCTCAGTGTTTTTGTTCCCCGCTGCGATCATTGAATTCATTCTCTTGTTTGATGTGTTGCCTCCGCAGTGCCCACAGAGCCCTTATTATGTAAGTTTGCAGATGGAGGTCAGAAGAAGAGGCAGAACCAGGGGAAGTACCTCCAGAATGGAAGGCCCTGGGCTAGAGACGGAGACGCGGTCAGAAGGCCACTTTTAACTCATCAATCTTAAAGTGAACTTTCTGTGTTCATGTGTTACATTTCTTGTTAGAAATTACAGCAAGAACATGCTCAAATGTTTTGAATTTGATTATTCTCACTGTGCACTAGCTGGCTGTTTTAGTACAGGCTGCACCGGTGTTTGCATGACCTCACTGGTTCTGAATCCTGTGTATTGTTTCCCCAGGGAGGAATGACGCTCGCGTATGACCCCACAGCCTTACAAAATGGGTGAGTGGTATGCATGAACTGACTGAAAACAGTCCCAACCCTCCAGGAAAATAAGCGTAGTTCTCAAACTCTAGTAAAGGGCTGCCCTCTGCTGGGCATTTCAGGAACACAGAAATGTTGTTTATGTAGTCGGAGACATACTGAAAATTGTTTACATGGTGTGGCTGTCTTGTTTACTATGCTGTTTTCCAGCTACTACCCCTCACCCTACAGTCTGGCTCCAAACCGAATGATCGCGCAGACTTCCCTCTCACCCTACATGCATTCTCCTGTCTCATCCTACCAGGTGGGACATTTCTTTGCATTTATAATTCAAATGTTTCGCTTTTATAGCCATACTGACTTTTTAATCTGCCTTTAATGTAAACACTTTCGGTTGCTTTTCTGTTCCAAAGCCCTCATTGTGTCCACGTTTTGTGAGGTCACAGACAGACTCGGGGAGGAATTTCTTTGTTGTCCTTTCTCTTTAAATATACATAATAAAGACTCTGAGGAGACTGCGAAAGCAACAGATGAACATTACTAATGAGTTTCATAATTTGTTTCCTGATCCATAGGTACACAGCCCGTCCTGGATGCACCATCAGTCATACCTCATGCAGCCAGCTGTGAGTAAACCTCCTTCACCACTTTCTCCTCTCCTCATCTACACCATTTACACTTTATGTGCATTGGGTGGATCTCACAGCAAAAAGAAGCTTATAAAGAAGAACTGTTCAAACCTTGGGAGGTGGTTAGTGAGTCCATGAGTGATAGTGATGTGTTTATGTGTGTTTCAATGAGTTCACAGGGTACAGTTCTTACCCCAACTATGGATCACGGCATGTCCATCCAGCCCACGTCCATGATGGGACCTCTCACTCAGCAGCTAAGCCACCTGTCCTTGGGCAGCACGGGCACAGTCAGTACCAATCACACATACAAACAATGCACAATGCCCATAGCTGATTGTCCTGAAATTCACGAGCTCAATTATTCATGTCAAATACTATCCACAACTTGTGTTGTCCTCTGCCTTCCCTACAGTATATTCCGGCCAACACAACTATGCAGGGGACCTACATCCCCCAGTACACCCAAGTGCCTCCCTCCAGTGTCCCAGTAGAGGTATGAAGCTAGTCTCAACCTCAGTTTCTTACATTCAATATTTCCATGAAGTGGATGATAATTAAAACTCCTATAGGGACGTATTTACTAAAAACTGTGTGCTTAAAAAAAGCTGCTGTTTTTAGCACGCCAGTATTTGAAGTATTTGGTTGAGTTAAGGCTTAAACATGGGGGGAGGTGATTATTCAAATTGAGTGAGCTGGACAGTGTCCACGTGCACATGCAAGATGTGTGAGGCGTTCTATGACGGGTAGAAGCTGGCGTAGTGGCTTTGATGATTTCTGTATTCTATAAATACAAACAAAATAATATTTAATCAGAGATTTTGTCTTTTTCAGTCACCAGAAATTGTTGTGGTGTAAAAAACGTAATGATTCATGTTTATTATATTTTGGAAAGATGAAACAGAAACACGGGATGAGCAGGAGTCCTGTCATGCCTGATTTTATCTCCGCAGAAACGTGACAGGACAGACTCAGACAGATTATTATAGAATTATTATATATTTTCTTTATTTTAATTTTTTTTTGTTTATTGGCAGTTTTAGTCTTAAAGGAGAGTTGGTACAGCTTTCAATACCATGTTCAAAATCTGTGTCAACCACATGAAAGCTGAGATTTAGAAGATATGAAATGTTTAGCAAATAATTCTTACTGGCACAATTAAATCCTCAAGAGCTGATATGGTGTTGTAGGTCTACATTAGCAGTCTTTTTCTTTCTTTTCTGTAATACGAGAACAATTCAATTAAGTCTATTTTTTTAAGTTTTCAGATATTTGCATTATATATTGTTTTCACTGCAAACATTTACATTGTGCTTTAGCACCTGCTGACATGAAGAAATGAATTGTGTAAAGATTGCGTTTCTCTTTCTCACTTTCTCCTTGATAAATGAATGATAACTGTTTATTACTTAATGTAGAGTCTGTTTTTCCCATGTAACTCCCTTTTGTGAAAGCTCCTTAGCTTTCACCTTAGCTCCTTAGCTCCTCCATTTTTCAACTAGAAGAGCCTTTGACATAAATGAGTGTCAATCGTTTTAAGGAGCCTTTTGGCACTGACTCCGCAGTGAGTGTGCTCCAGTGCTGTAGCGGATCTCGACTGAGCGCTCCGCAGGAGGGCGTCTGAGCCTGCGGGGAGTCTTGAGTCATTTGTTGGAAGGTGGAGCTCAGTGATAGTGGAGCCTGCAGGGTGAGCAAGATGGTGAATGAGAACCAAAAAAAGGCATGTTTATGAATGGAAAGAGGCACAGTAGTAGGCTGTGATTGGATGAATGAGATCAAGTGGGAGGAATGAGAGGAGAGGCAGGAGTAGAGTGAAGGGTGTGAAGGTGGAATTGGGTCGATTAATTTCAGTCACTCCTGAAATTATATCACAAGGTAAATGTTAAGCATGCCTATTAGTAAATACGTCCTGTAGTATGCACTGGCTTGTAGTTAACAGATGTCAACTGTAAAATCGGTTGTTCTTTAGTTCACCCACTCAAAGGAAGATGATTCTTTGATTTGATGGGGAGGGCAGTGGGAAAATACAGGCTGTATTCTTCTTTGTATCTATAATAAAATCTGTTTAATTGTCACCCACTGTCAATAATTATCAAGCTGAGTCATCTCTGAAAAAAAGTTCCTCTTTTTTCTTTTCTTTTAGGAGAATGGTGGTCAGCAGCAACAGGTTGCCATGGAGAATCCCGCAGAACACACAAACTACTCATACCAACACACCAAGTGAAGCTAAGGTAGGACAGTGAAGGTTTCACTGTACACAAAGGAAGACTAATGTTTCTAAAGTATCTGAACTGCAAAGTCATGATCAGCAGCATCAGCAGTGGTTGATTTATCATTAAAAAAATAATACAGATTGTGTTATTGATCATATTTAAAACAAACAACTTGAACATGTTTTCACTCAACAAATCAGGACACATGCTGGTCTTATTGAGACATTTCAATTGAAGGTAAGAAACAGAGAGGGATGATGCATCTTGGGTGTGAGATGAGCAGTGACAGGTGGGACTTACACAAGCAGCATTACGTTATGTCATTGTGGCAAAAAATCTAAATAGTGTCAAAACCAGCATGGAAAACTTTAAGATTACTCTGCTAATTTAATAAAAAACATATTTAAACCAATTATATATTAGTTATTATACAATTGGTCTAATGTTGTCACCACTTTTTATTTTTTTTACCTTCATGTTGAAACATATAAAGGTTACTGCTGCATAAAAACCTGGTAACATGGGTGCATGTTTCCAGTCTTTATGTTAAGCTAGGCTAACCAGCTGCCAGCTTCAGCTTCATATTGTATGGACAGACGTGAGAGTGGTATCAACATTCTCATCTAACTCAGCAAGAAAGTGAATAAGTCTATATTTCTTTAAGAGTCAAGCCTGCCATGGCTGCGCTGTTAACAGTCAGGAGCAGATTTAGTGAAAAACACCTTCAATTGTCAATTAGGGATTATATATCAGGCAATTAATTCGTCATTCTTACAAGCTCAAACATGTATTCAAATTCTAGACACAGTTATTTAGTCCAGTATATTGACAAAATGCTTTTATTTATATTATTACAATCAATCTGCAGAAACCTCAAACACAAGTTGTTTAACCAGTTTAAGAATGAAGAATTTCAGAGAATGATTTGTTGTAATAAAATGCTTTTTGAACGTGTGCAGAGAGCAAAATTATCACTGTGATTTCTTGTAAATGCATCGAAGCAATGAAGTTGAGCAGGATCAGTGTATCAGTACTGAGTTGTGTGTGTTTCCCAGCTCCCAGCAGGGTGGGGCCGAGGGCACGAGATGAATCCACCCAAACAGGATTCAGCTGGTAGAGAACTGTGCTCTATACCATCACCAAGCACCCGGACTTGAACATGGATAACAAAAGGAACATGTGTGTGTGTGTGTGTGTGTGTGTGTGTGTGTGTGTGTGTGTGTGGGTGTGCGTGTAGGTGTGTGTGTGTGTCTGTATTTTTATTTTTTTTTTAAGATAAAGGACAACACTCACACTGTTGTACTTTCCTGCTCAAATCCTCAAGAGTTGATCAACCAAAGGTGGGAATCTTCTTCACAGAAGCTTTGATCTATTTTGATAACTTAAAAAAATGGAACATAACAAGAAGTTTTAAAAAAAAAATTAAGAGAGGAGGAAAAGACACAGCATTATTTTTGTGCGCGTAATATAAAAAAAATCTTATTTTTAAAAAAAAAAAGCATTCTGGACGTTTCAGGGTGATTCAAGGACGAGTTGAAACACAATGTGTCTTTTTATTTTTTGTAAAATATGCAATCTTATTTTAACTAACTTTTATTTTTATTTCCTGATGTCTGTTGTTTGACATTTGATTTGCAGCAGCGGAGGGCAACACTTTGTACAGATTTAAAAACTTACAAACACTTTTGCTGGTCTGATGTGAGGAGTCTTTGTAACCATAGGAGGCAAACCGTTTAAAGCTACTTCTTCCTGTAACTGCTGCAGAGATTTCTTATTGACACAAAGATGATAATAACATTGTTTATAATTTAGTTAAATTCATTTTTTTACTTTAAACTATTCTTCCACAAGTGAAAAAAGACAATCAATTATTTCTATTTATATTTGAATTATAGTTCTATTTTGTAGAGTTTTTAGATCATTAAAACATACATTTATAGAAAATAAATTATTTAATACTAAAAAAAGATGCGATGAAATGGATCTCTACCCCACTAAGTAACGATGACCTCTAATATTTGGCTCTTGCAAATTATCCTTGATTAGGTTTGATGGTTGGATAACTTTCACTTCAGTTCAAGGTCCTGCAGGCACCATCAAAAGAGACATCATACACCTGTTCTTGCTAACAGTCGTCCTGTTTTGTTATAATGTAACTCCATGTTCCAGTCCGTGTCCATGAGAAGTGGTTTTAAGCGGTTTAGTTGTGGCAAACCTTCAGGTATCATTTAATTCATCCTCTGTCGAAGGGATGACGTGAACATGCTTTAGATTACTGAAAGATTATGTGTACAAAGAGTAATGCAGTTACTAAATTAAGATATAGTTTAAAAGCAATGAGGGAAATCAAATAGAGGACTAACACAATCCCTGAGAATAATTAGTTTGAAAGGAAAGGGAGCTGTAAGTCTTTTTTTCAATGCTGCTGTTGTCACCTGAGTTTGATTCTCTGTCAGTGATTTTTAGTTTGTAGGAAGTTAAATGTTTTCATTTTTTTCCCTTTTGTCTCACTTGAAATCCTTTGAGCTAATTTGCCTTATTTTTGATGAATTTATCTTTGAAGTAGATACAATTTTAGCTGTAGAGTTTAGCTTTTTTTAGAAGTAGATGTTAGTTTGTTTCTCTGCGTAGGGATTAATGCTGTTTTTCTATTTGTTTGTTTTTCTGTGTGCACATCAAGTTTTCTCTTGTTTTGTTTTCACACAAATCTCCGTTCCAAACCTTGTGTCGTTTGTCCTTATATTGCGCCGGTTGGTAGAAAAGCCTTTCAGAGTGGAGCGCTGAACCAAGCAATGACTTCCTTTAGTGCTGATCCAGAAGATTCACGCTGATGCTGCATCAGTGTTGTGGCTCCAGGAGGCTTTGTACGTACGAGCCCGTTTCAGTCTTTCAGTCAGGATATCGAGAAGAGCTCATGTCACCACGTACAGTACATCCAAATATGTTGAACTTTTAATTTGTACAGACATCAAAAACTGTAGATATGTAGATAATAGAAATCATGGTTTTACAGAGGACTGCTCACTAGACCATGGAAGTGCCATTAAAGACAATTCTTACAGCCTTTAGTGAGACAGCAAGTCTGAATGAATTTGTGAGTGATCCAAAATTCAGCAAAAACTATTTTTAGCTAAGCCTTAATGTTTTCCTCTGGATGAACTGCCTGATCTCTCACAGGAGTGACACTAAGTTGTATATAGTACAGAAATGGCAACAGGCCGGAGTTAGTCGTCATGTCAGTGGAGTTAGCTGTAGGTTTTATGAGGAGCTTTCCTTCCTGCTCCTCAATCATCCATGTTTGAATCCAGTAAAAAGAAAAAACACGTGATAGCGTCTTTCCCAAGTGTCGCAGTTTGATGATTCTGTTTCTAACTCTTGTTTCTTCTTTACATTTTTTTTCACATGTCAACTTTTTGCTGAGTGTTTCTGTTCATTACTGCAACCAAAGATGTTGTATCCACTCATCTTTTTAGCTCTCTGTCACAAAACCAAACTTCTCTCACACATTCTGGTTCCAATAGATTCAGAAAGGGAAAGATTGCAATAAAGGTGGTCACATGCACACAATAGTCCACATTATGACTACAGTTTAAGGTGAGGAGGTTTTTAGCACTACTTTATCCGTCATGTAGTAACGTATGCGTGTCAAAATATTTCAACTGATTTTCAAAAGGAACAATTGAAGAAATGATCTGGTTTTGATAACGTGTTGATTGAACTGAGTCTCCCTCAGTATACGTAATGGTGTGTTTGACTGTAAACGGACTCATTATGAATGTTATTGGCCTCTGCAGACACCCAGGAGGAGTACAGAGCTTTTATGATGGCGAGAGTTTTCAGACACGAGAGTTAATTTTGTAAATAGTCTTTTTTTTCTTCCCTTCCATTTCCTCTTCACACCATTTTGTTTGTTTCTACCTGTGTGTTTTTGTCATTTTTTAAAATGATTTTTAACCTGTCCAGATAACACAGTGACTAGCAAGTTTTCAGATTCAGTGCACCATGAAGGAAAATGTCATGGATATTGTTTATATGTTCAAAGAAATGATATTCCATGTATTAGCCATCACTTTTAATACAAAACCAGGATTTTGGAACTATGAAATGACCACTTGTTACAATGCAGTGTTTATTTATTTAGGTTTTTTTACAACAAGATCATGATGCTCCTAAATTATTTAGCATCATGAACATTATAGAACCATAAGTTACATTTAAGTTGTAGGAATACTAAGATCAACAGTGTGCTCCATAGACCGCACACAATATTTGAAAGTAAGAAAAACTTATTATTTTGCACTTATTACTTTTAGTCCACACCAATTTGAAAAAGCTCTTCTTTTGTCCATCCTAATGTAGATTTGATGGCTTATTTCATAGGTTCAAAATGTTTTGCTGCTAAAACAGGATTTCCAAACAGGCGGTTAGATGTTGTCCAGTCTGGATTTTCAAAATGTGCCCTTTTAAAAAAAAAAAAGTGATGAAAACAGAGTACCCCTCTTCTGTTTGATTTTCAATAATAACCTCATCATACTATTACTTTTACAAATGGGCAACTGAAATAGTTGAAAAGTTTTGGAAAATTCGATGGGCTCATCTCACTCTCTGCTTGTGAACAGTTTTATTATTTATACAAGAACTCATTTTGTACAGTTTTGTTAGAGGAAAGAGGTTTTGATATTTGGTTATTTTGAAAAGCCACTTGGCTACTTTTGTCTTCCTGTGCCAGAGTTGCTAAATTGTCTGTATCTTGTGTTTTTTTTTTATTGATTGAGATAAGAGTTTCCTTCTTTCTTGTTTTTCTCTTTGAATTTGAATATGTCAGTTTTTCTTTTTTTAATAAAAGTCTTGTTTCAATGATTGGGTGAACTGTGTGTTTGATTATCTGTTTATTGTAACTACTAGAGTGAAGGGGCTTGGCAAATGGATCGTTACCTCCTGCTGTTGTTGCCTGATACACAAATATACAAAATAGCATTAACATATTTTTTTCTGAAACCAAACATCCTTGGAGTCTATCCCAGCATGCAACAGGGGAGCGTGAAGTGTCAGTTTTATTTTAATAATGTCACAATAAAATGGACACAGCTCATTGTTTTTAGAATAAAAATACCTTAACATGCTGTTTTTGTTATTCACTATACAATTAAAACATTTCTAATAATATTTTTCTATCACATCCCAAAGGCCACATTAAAGTTACAATATAAGTTGAAAGTGATCACAAATAACTAAGGTATGTTGTTTAAGTATGTATGATGCTACAAACACAGTTTCCCTTTGTGGTTGGTTGTATTTTAGCTTCAAAAGTCTTGCCGTTAGCTGAAATATCCCCTTATTCAGGTTTCACTGCTACGGTATTTCCCTAGAGAATATCCATGTTCAAACTGAGCTGTTGGTATGAAAATATCTTACACACACACTGTAAAAATTAAAGGTGCCATCTAAGATGATGTGCATTAAAAATAAGTAGTAAAACCAACTGTATATACTGTACATAGCCTGTGAAACAGGCAGATATTGAAGCAAACTCAACCCTGAATCTTCCGTTTTTGGCTCAATGATGGATTACATTGCTTTTACTGCATCTTACAATAAGTGCATTCAAGTATGTGGATAGAAACCAGTAATTGAAAGAATCATTTAAGCACATCAACTTCATTAAATATTCTGAACTGCTTAAAGTGCGACATTTATGCACATAAATGTAGCAGAGGAAGCTGATGACATTCAACTCTGGTTTTGGTGATTTATCCACCTCATGGCTGTTAAAACACACACTGTAGGATGGTGGGGTGACAGTGGACCCCAGAAAGATACAAAAACAGATCAACAGGGATGGCTAGAGTACAGTAAACAACTACAATAAGGTACCAGGCAGGATTATATAGACAAGATTGTGTAACCAAATAACAAACGGGATGGCCTCACTTTGCTTACATAGTTTTGATGCAAGTACAAAAATAAAAAGGAAAAAACACTTCAAATAGTGATTCATTAAAAAAAGTTTAGCCCTGATGTCATCTTGTTCATGAGTTGAGAATTCAAACTGCAGATGAGAGACAGAAATATAGTGTGTAGGGAAAAAGTGCTTTACTCGCGGCCTCCTCCAATGATTTGTAGCAGGAAGCTGAACAGGTAGATAACATCCAGGTAGATGCTGAGGGTGGCAAAAATATATTCCTCTGGACTTATGGTGTAGCGTTTGTTCCCTAGCAGCAACTGAGTGTCAAATGCCAGGAACTGTGGCAGAAGAAGAAAACAAGCAGAGCAAATGAATAACAAACAAAAACAAAACTTCAGCTGGACAATATTGAGGTTTTGATGAAGTATCTGATTCTCACCAGCGTGAAGAGGATGGCTCCAACCACAGCATAAATGGCATGTAACCAGGGTACCTGTGCAAGATTAAACATTACAAAATAACTGTTAAGAAGGATACAAGAAAGTGCTTTACTAGATTATCTGAGAGGCTAATCCCTTCTCACACATCCAAACACAGCTCACACCACCCGAGGCATTAACCTGCACCTGTTGTCTCATTAATCACAGCTATTTTAGACTTGCAGAAAGGTGCGTTGGATCAACGGCTGGGGGAGGGGAACTTACATATCCGAAGGGGACGGCAATAGAGATGGTAATGGCACAGAGAAGCATGACCATACACAAAGAAAACAGGACGCCCTGACAGGATGTGACGTCAATCTGCAAAAAGGAGAGGGGACATTTTATTTATTCATTTTTTCAAAATCTGTCTGTTTTGTTGATGGAAAGCAGATTGAAGGTCATGCAGTTCTTCTCACCTTGCTCTGGAAGCTGAAGATGGTGACAGAAAGACACACCAGAGCTGTGATTCCCAGACACAGAACCACCGATTTGGTGTTGTAAAAGCTGGAGGAAGAGAAGGCAGTCACATTCATTGCAGTCTTTTAATCTGGAGAGGCTCGGACGATGAGTTAAAATCAATACGTCAGACACCCAGCATGTGTTTAACATGCCGGCGTCACATTATGTATTTACCTCGACACAAATCCCATCATGAAGGCCATGCTCAAAGTCTGAGGAAGAAGTAAAGAAATATTTCAACAGTTAGGCATTATGTTGCGCATAAAGAGCTGCTGTAATGTGTTGTTTTCATGGTGAGAAATACTCACAAAGAGAACTAACAGAATGATGTTCCAGGGAAACTGCCTCCTGTAAAAACAAATATAAAAATCTATTTTGTCAACTTGAATTCACAAATGTATACCTACACAGCATTATGTATGTGCTTTAATGAATATCGTTGTCATTATCCACATTTCACAGAAACATTACCTCAGCTCTCCACAGCAGGACAGTGCAATGTAGGTGACAAAGAACAGGAGGCTGTCAGAAAATGGGCAAATAATTATACCCAACTTAGTAGAAAAAGTCGTAGAAAAGAGTGACACTATAATGTGAGTTAAGATGTGTGGTGATGTTTTCACTTACTAAGAAGCCATGTACAGGCTGGGGTGAGTCTGAATAAAAAACCTTACAGGTGCGCTGCAGAGACAGAAATGCAGGTTTTAATCAAAGTGGCAAAAACAAAAACTTGTAAATAGTGATGTACACGAGCAACAGAAACACAAGATGTGTTACCAAAATGAGAAGAGAGCAACAATTGCCACTGTCACCAGCAGCTGAATCATGAGAATGGCGTAGACCTGCAGGAGGACATGCATTGTGTCAGAGCAATGTAACTGTCACTGTCGTTTTTTGTACGGGTGTCTCACATTACGCATTTGTACCTTTCTGATGAAGGTCCGCCTGATGGTCTTGTCGTCCCAGGCGAACTGGGCCTCCATCTCGTCATAGCCTGAATGAAAGAAGCAGGGAGGAGACGTGTTTGTAGACTGCAGCAATTTTCAGACAAAGTCACCACGCGTGAGGCAGGTTTGACTGGTACTAACATGATTTTTAAACATGATGTACTTTTCAACACATACGTGATGTTAAGTCACAATTTTGAAGCTGAACAAAGTGTGATTATTTTGATTAACAACGACAAAGATGTCATCGTAATGTAAGAAAAGAAACAACAACCTGTCTGTATGTTGTTAGTCTTCACTTTTTTTATTTAACTCAAACAAGCATATACTGTGTGTCGAAAGTCTAGGGAGAACCTAGAGAGATAATAGCAAGTGTTTGTACATTTATTCTAAAACACTAATACACAATATCAAACCACAAAGACATTAGTTCTTACCTGCAGTCGCCTCCTGATAAGTGGGGGGCTCATTGTCATTGCTGACCTGCTGAGATCGTATTACTGTTAGTAGGGGTCATTATCACTTTCTATCCGATGCAGAAAAAGCACAACAGTCTTTACATTGTCTATGTAGTATACAGTTCACTCTCACACACGAACCAGGCCAATACTAACTTTCCTTTCGCCTATTGTTTAGCTGAGTCTACGACACTAGATTTCACTTTTAAAGCTGCCTGCAGACAATTTCCCATAACAGCCTTTTAATTAGTTCAAAGGATTAGGATGGATGTGATGGGGCTCCATCTTTTTGTAGCCAGCATAGATAACACCATAGAAACCAATGTTCGTTAAATGAGCTCTTTTAAAAACAAAAACATAAATCTTTAAACTTTTTAATTTCATGTCATTATTTGGTTGTTGATTTTTAAGCCTCGCTGTGATGTTGCCAAGAGAAGGCCATCAGAAACAGAAGAGTCTCATCTCAAAGCCATGACTTCATCATCTGTGCCTCTCTATCAGCTCATTTTATCGAGTATCTATTGAAAAACAAACTCAAAAAATTACAGTAACGTCATGAATTTTTAATAAATAAATCACTAGGCCTCCGCAATGTAATACAAAGCTTTAGTGTTACTAATATAACTTTGTTATGATATGACATATGAAAAAACTACCTTGAATTGTAAGGTAGGAACGTGAAAAACATACCTTTCCCTTTTTCATAATTCCTCCCTCTTTGCACCTTCGTGTTGCTGATGATGAAGAAGATGATTCTGAAGTCACAGGTAAAATGTGTTTCTTATAGGTAGTCTTTCTCAGTTTTTCTTGTTTTACTGGGTTTGTGATGTCCAAAACACTGCGAGTTGCGAGCAGAAATGTTGTTTGTAGAATAGCTGTTGCTCTGAATTTGTCTCCAGCATGCGGATTACACTGACGCTTTATAGGCCTCCATGTGGTTAATCTCTCTCTAACCCTGATCCCATGCCACCCCTGTCCTCGGCCTAATGAGGTCGTTCTAGCAAAGTCCAGGTAGTCCAAAAACATTGAGATGAAGCCGGGCAGTACCACTACTGTTGCCAAACAGGGGGGGTCATTTATGTCTCTTTCCCGGCACAAAGCATCACGACGGTGTTCTAGGACAGTTAATTATACTTGTGCTCACCAGAAAGACTTAAAGGACTTACAAATGTGAATTAAATATGCATTACATAACTCGTTAGCTCCACTTCAGGGGGAAAACGACACATAGACACATTTTTGATCATCAGCATATGTTTATTCATATTGTATAAGAATAGATTTTTAAAGCTAAACCAAAAATCCATGCACATGTGAATTAGTTTATATACACTAACATGTTGACCGACAACATTACTATTTATTATTATCAAGAGAGCTGATGATGTTTGACTATTTTGTTCATACTTTACTTAATGTAGACTTTGTCATCAGATCTCTGCCTTTTTGTATGTATGTGTGTATAAATGGCCTGATTAAACAAAGCTACAGTAGACAGCAGGGTGTATCTATTTATTTGTCCATATAATTTATAGATTGTCTTTACAGTAATCTAGTGAACTTTTGACATCGTGTTTTTGTGTAAGAGACTGGTTTAGTAACAGACACATCATACTAATGAGATTGAAGTTAAGAACATTATGGAGCACACAAACCTTTAAAACAGAAATAATACGATTTACCAGCAAGCACACTACTATTTATGCTACTTTATCTTACTGTTCTCTATTTTACAAAGAAGACAATGATAAACCACACGTTATACCACAACATTATATAGGACTCTAAATAAATTTGATGTTTTATAATATTCAGTGAAAGGTCTGTTAAATAGTGATGTAGTGATGTTATACAGGCTGTTACATCCAGGGTGATACAGTGTCTGGTTCACATCTGATAACGTTACCATATTTTAATGTTTACCAGGAAATATGAGTTTTGTTCTGGCAAACAAATGTATGAAACCACAAAGTCAGTGTGTTTCCATTCAGTCAGTCATGCACTGTAGGATTTACATAGGCCTTACATCTGGGTTAAGACATACTAAATTACTTACTTAAGCAAATCCTGAAACTAAACGGTATAATGATTTTAAAAAGACAACAAGGTTTTGGGATGAAATATATGATTCCAATATCCAAGTTACATTTTTTCCATTGCAAATGTTTACTCAGAAACCTGTACGTTCCCTCCAGTCCTGTGTCCAGATAACATGTTAAGTGAAGTACCTCTGTGCTTCCTTCTTGTAGCCACTTGATGGCACCAACAGACAAGACATACAGAGAGATGCGCAGGGCACATAGAAATATTTGTTACTCAAGTACCTTTGTCCTTTGCTTCTTTGCTCAGGGACGTGAGCAGACATTTGGACCACAGGGATAGGACCGAATGCAATTTGGATCTTTTAGTACTGATAGACGAGTGAGAGGATGTTTTGTGACAACACACAAGCCACACTCACTTCTCAGTCACAACCTGACACTCCAATTCAACAACACAAGCCGTTTATAACTAAACTTCATGATTATTAAGATAACACTATTATGCCCAGTGTGTTTATTGTTGAGTATATTTGACATTAGAATTCAAGTTACATTGAAAAGCCTTCACTGATTTTGGTGCATACACACCGATTTTTTTGTACTATGGTACAGTGAGTGAGAAAGACATTTTAACTCACTGAGCTACAAGTAATATAAAAGAGGGTAACAGGCTAGAAAGAAGTAGAAATAGATTTAACAATCTCACAATAGAGTACCTTTAAAAACTATCTGCTGATGAAGATCATGTGATATGATCAAAAGTTCCAGACCAGCTACTAAACACAGCTTGTGTTGAGATTGTTTTTCTCAAATGTTGTTTCAGAGGTCAAGAATGGACTTTGGACCTCAGATATGCTGGTGCGCGTGTTTTGAGATGCACTTTGAAACACTATAGAGATGCTGACTCTTTGTTGTTTAACAATACACACACTTTTCTGTCAGTACATTTTCTATGTGGTTGTGTAGCAATAGGTGGTATTATTGATTTTGACAGAACAGCCTTTTGGTTTCAGTAATAGTCCTGGTCCCTGTGTTTAATCAGAAAACAATGTCATGCAATGCAAAAAATATGCTCTTGTTGTTCCCTCCCTGTCCAGTCGGTGGCATGTGAAGACCTCAACATGATTCATAACAATTGCTGGAACACCGTTTGTGTCACAACTTCAGCAGAGTTACTGCATTACAGTTAAAGTGTGTTTTTCCCTTATGCAGCATTGAGAATGAGAGTTTGGCTGAGGTCAAATAAAAATGGAGGGCAGAGGGCAGCTTTTGGCAGATTCAAATTTGTCCTTTTTTGGTACTGTAAGGGAGATACATGCTATTGTTTATAGCCAGTTTTATTGCCAGAGAATTAACTTATATGGAGGCTATTTATTGCTTTTATCCAGTTGCTAAATTGAAAAGAAATTATACTGGTCCATATGTCACCTGATATGAGAAGTCACAGGTTCTGCTGAATGTAGTCAATCATAATCATCTCATTGAAAATATTACTTTTAGCATAAATCCCTACCAGTTTGCCGTTAACAAAAAAGTATGTATTCGTCTGACGTAACTTAAGTAATGAGTAATTTAAGGTATCTACATGTGAATCACAAACATGTACAGATGATATGGAGACTTCTGAAGGCCAGAGTTGCTAGTTATGAATGATGTTCCCAAACAATTATACTAATATGTATTCCCCAGGCCTTTCAGTAGACTGAAGCAATAGTGGGGTGAGGGCTTCTATTTGTGCCTCCAAACCTTTTGCATACTCATGTCCCAAATTAACCTCCAGTGTCATATTGGCATCTATCACTGAACAGAATGTATCCCAGTTAATAGCCTCCCTCCCAGTGGTAACTTATTGTCTGTGTGTTGGTGACAAAGAACATCACGTTGTATTTATTGAAGTGCGACTGTCTTTAAAATCACATTTACTTGTTATCACACACTCAAAAATCAAGTGGTGTTTCTTGTTAGTAATAAAGCCTATAATGGCTTAGGCCTGGCGCTGGATTGGCTGGTTGCTCCTGTTGCTAGGCTACGGCTCCAACGTATGCTTGGGCAATTCTGACGGTAGTATCACATTAAGGAAGAAAATGAGCAAAAGATGTGCACAAGGAAAAATGCTATAGAACGTTATTTAATAATGGTACTCTATGGTGTAACCATAAAACATTTACAAAATATTCACAAGGTGATACAGTCAGTTGACAATACATTTATTTTCAATTATATATCTTCAAATAAAAAGTTTATACTCAGAGCGCATGGTTCAAACGCTGCTTTCTCTTTGCAGTCTGTAGAGCAATTTATTATTTGTGACATTATACAATAATTCAATACTAACTTTATTTACAGGTCCAAGAATCTGCAAACTAACAAGGGTACAAACTAAGAATAAAGGTTATATACAAAATTTACAACAAAAAACGTAACCCATCAGACATGGTCTAAAATGACCAATAATTTCTCCCTGATTACCGCATACAAATACAATGCAACTTATTCTCATTTCTTAAAAATGTTATACATTTCTCAATCACAAATGGGTGATTTTCATAAAGACTTCCCACATGGTGACATGTTGTGAAAATAGCTTATGTCATTTCAACGGGGCATACACAAACCGCCCTCCCAACTGTGTATCAGACATTTCTATTGCTATGTTATGTAATGATCTAAGTGGTCTTCTCAATGGATGGAAAGTGCCCTTTACACATTGTAGCATGAATGTGAAAATCATTGTTGGTGAATGTTTGTACATGTTCCTTTTTCTCTGGGCGAAAGTATGTGCTTCCCTCTTGTTAGCTTTGTGAGCTGGGACAGGAGGACAAAGTCTAGTCTTTCTTCTTTTTGGTCTTATGAACAAAAACTGTCTCTGACAAACTCCAGGAGGGCGAGGTGATGACTTGTTGGCCGGATGTAGACTCGAAGAATCCACGGAAGAACACAGTCTATGTTTTGATTGTTTTTTTAGCAACCCTGGAAACAACTGGATGAGGAATCAGTTTGAGTTCAGGAGCCTCCACCTCCTGCTGTGCCTACATCCTTCACCGATATTTTTTCCAAGCTCGCAGTCTCTCAGTGTCAGACTCCCACAACAACTGTCCATCATGCATAGGCCAGTATACTGTATGTGGCAGGACCAGGCTTGTGTGGGGAGCAGGGAGGCTCCCCAAAACAGATACCTCAGTAAGCTTTAGCTCTCTGAACTCAAGGATCTATGCGGAAGGCTAAGAGCTTGTCAGAGTGTTGGTTGTTCAGGGTGCGCAGGTCTGGCAGACGTAGCAGCAACTTTGGGAAGAGGGTGCTGTCATCTGGGCGGCGACTGGTGATGAGAGAGCGCAGAGCTTTTATTAGGTTCTCCTGCAGCTGCTCCACTGCTCCCATCTCCACTATACCAGAGCGATCTGGAGAAAGAGAGGAGAAACTGGTTAGAAGTCATGGACATGAGAAAATGTGTGCATATAGTACAGTACCAGTCAAAGGTAAGTGCTTTTGCACATGTATGTAAGAGTAGCTGATGAGTCTTACCTGCTGAAACCAGCACAACAGCCATGAAAAGGGCCATCTCGTCTGGCTCCAAACCCAAAGATCCAAGCTTCTCGCTGAAATCAAACATGGCGTCCAGTAAGCAGCCCATGCCTAGAGCCCTCAGTGATGCCAGTGAGTACGTCTGCCCATTGAGGAAGGTCACCGTCCTCTCCTTGGGGTCAAACAGTGAGCAGAATCTCACCATCAGAACCTGTGGACAGAAGCAGACCAAGTCAGCATCGGAAAACACTCCAAAGCATGAGAAAAGAAGTAAACAACTCCCACTGCCCCACCAACAAATTATATTTAACTGTACCTGGAAAGTGCCAGATTTGAGCAGCATGACCTGATCATGCTGGCTAAGAGTCTGGAAGCCCGGGATGCTCTTAGCAAACTCCACTACCTCTTTAACAGCAGGAGTGAAGCACTGGGAGAAAGACTCCCACACCTCCTGACTGGAGCGACTGGCCGGAGCCACAGGACATGAATTGAGTGGACATGCCTGCAGGAGAGACAGAGAGAAGAGAGGAAAGGAAGTGTTATAGATTTTTTATTGACATTCAATTGACAGATTTTCAAAGTCTCAATTAGAAGCAAAAGTCTCACCAGGACTTTGGCTCCTCCATTTAGCTTCCAGGGGCAAGGACTTTGGTTCTGGGAATCCCTGGCTGAGAAACTGTTCTGACTGGCCGAGTAGGACTGAGATGCTAGGTGGCCAGTGACGGGGCACCGATTCTGATTGGAGGAGAAGGTGTACCTGGCGTTGTCAACGTTAGTGTTGTTTTCATTGTTGGAGTGGGAAACAGGGCAGTTTGTGGGGACATGGTAGCTTGATGTCAGGTTTGCCTGCTCCCCCTGAACTGTGAGCCGCGTCTGGGTTCCCGACTCCTGTACTGAACTGCTCCGGAAAGATAAAGAGCCAATGTTGCCGTTGCCGGCAGCCATCTTGAGTGGTTTCTCGTCATTGTTGATTGAGTTGCTCCGGTAAGACTGCGATATGGACCCTGCTTCTTCATTCGTCTGGTTCTGTGGACTGCAGGGGGCATCGGATGGAGGTGACATCTCCATCTCCATGGAAGCTGATTCGTTGAGACTGTTCATGTAGCTCTGCATCTCATCCAATAATCTCTGCTTCTCCCGTTTGGGAATACGACCAAAACGTACAGCTGAGGACAACCAGAAGAGAGCATGCTCTGTTAGCATTTACTGACATCAAGCATTGATATCACTGCCATGTCCTTACTGGCAGCACTTTAATTAACACATTGAACAGCAGAAACACTCACATTACACATTTTTTTCACATTCAAACAATATAGAGAGACAACCACTTTGTTTTTTAATGTGGATTATATATCTGACACTCAAACTGTAATCTCTATGTGGGTTACTAATCCCAAAACCTCCACTGTCTCTGACTGTTCTGTGTCCATCGCAGCTGTTTCACTACAATACGGACATTTAAGCCTTCATCTCATCCGACCGCCTCATCCTCTTCTCTAGCCTTTACAATCCTCCCTTCCCCCTTTTCAATTCCGCTTCTTCACTGACAGTCCTATTTATAGTATGCTGTATGCTACACCACCTCCCCCAGTCTCTCTCTCTGCCTTTCTGTCTTCCAGTTGAGCACTCGTTCCCTCGTTTTCTGTGGAAGTAGGTCACTGGGTCAACAGCACTGAACTTGCCATTTTCAAAAGAGTAAGTGAGAAGTGGAAAGGTCAAAAAGACAAGGGAGGCAGGTAGGAGAGGTGAAGAAACAAAGGGTTGAAGGTGGAAAAAAAATTGGATGATGAAAAATTTATTTGGGAGCCGATACCATGTTGTCAAGTCAAAGGCATGACATTAAAATGAAAAGTGACTTTGTGGGTTTATCATTACTACTGTTTGATTACTAATTCTAAATTACATTTAATTTTCTTTTTATTTAATATGTGTACATGTGAAAACATGTACAATGTGGTTATTAATACTAACGTTTCCCTGCTGTGATGTGATGAATTAGCAGGTAATTTTTCTCTCCTGCATTTTGGCTTTTTTGGGTCAGCTGAAAATGTTTGCTCCAGAAAAACAACATGATTTATTATCACCCAGTTTAGCCACATCCCAAGAGATAAGAGTCCTGCGGTGAAATAATGCAGTAGAGCAGATTACGTGTAGCAATATTATTTTTAAATTCAAGTTCAAGCACTGCAGGGTTTCATGATAAACAGGACAGAATGACACTATGTCTCAAATGATTATTTGTAAATGTCAGTGTTGAAAAAATAAAACTGGTAAGGCCGTACATCTTGGTGAACACATGGAATAATCAACAACTTCGTGCCCCAGTTTCCCAAAATAAACTATATTTGTCACAGTTTCTCAATGACTGATGACTACTGGGACTCTAGAGCTCCTCTTGCCATAAATCAGACAGCAGGGCAAGGAGAGAGGAAGACAGAGGGGAACAAAAGACAAAAGGAGGGGAATGGAGAGAGAAAAGAATTCTGTGATGAGGAATGAGAGCTTTTTACTTTTTAAAAACCGATTCAGTGAAGCTAACATCTAATTCTCCATGTATATTCTGCATACATGTATCAATTAAATCCTTTCCTCAACACTAAGAAAACTAAATTTAAATTTCAGTTTTAATTGCCATATGTCTAAATATCTTCTTTAAGGACATTAAGAGTCTCTCACCATCTCTGGACATGCCCACGGAGAGGCACTTCTTGAAGCGGCAGTGCTGGCACCGGTTTCGGTTCATGCGCATGATGAGACACTTTTCGTTCTTGACGCACATCTTGTAGTGGATATTCTGCTGAATGCTGCGTCTGAAGAAACCCTGGAGAAGGCACAAGAAGAATAAAGACTTTGAAGGGTGTCTTTTGTGGCAGTGTTCCTGGGCTTGTATTTACTGAAAGCAAAGACATGACATGATACCATGTTTGTTCGGTCTCACCTTGCAGCCTTCGCAGGCGTGCACGCCATAATGGAACCCAGATGCGATGTCCCCACACACCTTACACAGAAGCACCATGCCTCCGGTCTCTATGAAAGAGGCATACATCCATCATCAGAGAGAGAAATACAATAAAAAAGTGCTGGCAAGTAAACACAGAGGAGAACAGAAAGGAGTGTGAGTGGGTACTTACTGGTGAATGTGCCAGTGAAACCACAAGGTCTTTTGGCCACAGTGGGATGGTTGTAGGTCGTTATTTGGGCAATGGGAGCATTGTTTACTTCAGGAAACTGGAAGACCATTCTCGGAGATGGAGTACCTCCCCCTTGTTCCCCCCTCTGCTTCAGGACCCCAATCTCCTGAAAGGAGACACCCTCTGGGGATGAAGGCTGCGAGTGGGAGGAGGGCGACTGGGTCTGGTATCCACTTGAGGGACTGCCAGGACTCGGACTGGCACTGCCGGACGAGCCAGCATACAAGATAACACCACCTGGAGGAACAGAGAGGGGGGAAAAAGAAAAGAAAAAAAAAACTCAGTTCACGGATCTTCATCTGGGTCAGTGTTCACATGCACAATGTGAGTGGGAGTGCAAGTGTTGAGCAATGCTCTACTTTGATTCAGTGTGCCTACTTGGCAGACTTTCACAAGCACATACAAAACCCTGATCATGTTGAGACAACAGAAATTTGATCTGATGAATCATTTAGAAAAAGATGTCACAGCAACTGTGACCTGGAAATCTGTATGAAGTCTTTCAGTTTCTAATCTGTAAGATGATCAGATACACTAAATAAATAACAATGCCAATGTGGGTGTTGCTTTTACTGAATAATGAAATAGTTCTTAGGAACCTATTACATGAATAAAGAATGCTAAATGCATAATGGCCAGGTAAGATATATACCATTTTCTCTCAGTTGAACCAACACCCACACACGGGTTAGTTACCCGTGAATAACATTTAGGGCAATATTTTATGGTCTGATAAGGTAGACCTTCGACAGACGTTACATACAATAGCCTGCAATGTATCATATTATGGCAAAAAGTATATTTCGGTAAACATCACAGCAAATCTATTTGGAATTAGAAACACCATGAAATGCTTATAATAACATCCACTACACGGTCAGGACAGGACTTTGTTTATGGACGTCACATCAAGTCGGAAATGCCCTGTTACCCCTCAACACAACACCCACCCGCTCTCCTTGTTTTGCAGACAGTGTTCTTCCCTGCAATATGAAAGACTGCCCCTCACGTGCAGGCTGAGCCAGCCAGCTCCCTGCCTGCTTGCTCTCGGCTTTTTTTTTTCTCCGCCCGCCCCCTCTCTTCTTTTCTATTCTCCTCCCCTCCTACCTCCTCCCTCGCTCCCTCCCTCCCCACTCCGGCTGCGGGCCGGCAGACCAATCTATCCGCCAGCCACCTGACCGGGAGCTCACATGGACTCTTGACACAGTTCCCGCCCGGCTCACAAGGCTCTTTGCGCAGTCCCGTGTAGACAACAGCAGCAGTACAATAACAAGCGCTAGGGCAGATCACGTTTGGAATAGAGAGGGCTTTAATGCTGTGACTACAGACGTAGAGGGAGGCAAGCAGGGCACGGCTATCTTAAGTCGCTGCATTCCGCTAGAGTCATTAGAAATTGTGCAGAGGGCAACAGTCACGTTGCTGATGGCCACTATTTTGACACATTAAAATTATTTGCTTGAGGGTTTTAGTTAAGTGAGCTTTTCACTTTTTTTTAATCACACATGTTTAAGGATGGGAAAATGCAAACCTGGCAAATGTAATTTACCCATTTCTGTTTGACATAATTCTTCTAATTTATATTATTGTGGTAATAGAACTAAAAACAGAGATGAGAATTTAATCTATACTTATGCAGATATTCATGATTTCAAGAATATCACGTATATTTCTGCAGTCCCCTTATGACGATCCTTGTCTTCAGTAGTGTGCCCTTCTTTTTATTTGCCATTAGATCACTGTGTCAGGTGTCATGACAGGTGACATAAAAACCTGCCAACCAAAACGTTTCCCATGTGCGGAAATAACATGCTTCACATTCTACATCCAGCATCTGTGTCACTGGGCTCAAATTATGATGATCATGATTACTCTTTGTGGGTCACCATCAGACAGAAAGAGTTATTTTCATCACAGCTTTGTAACACAGTTTATATCAGATGAAACTGCAGTTAAGAGGCGTAACTAGGTCCATCTAACTGCAGTGGTAATGCTATCTTAAGTACTAACAATACTTGTATCGTCTACACCGTCATTCTCAAGACCTTGAGTCATCTGAGAAAAAGCCTCCCTCATCTCTGATGCATTCTCTCCTTGAGAAAACACGTGCTGCATTTCTGTTTAGCTCTAAGTGCCTCCTTAATTCTACTGCTCACACGTGTCACCACTGAATACACGGTACTCTGGTGGCAGCAGCTCTGGTATCAGAGCAGACTTCACGTCACACACGTGCTTGTGCAGTTTCCTGCTTGTTTCGGTGAGAAAGATATAGCTTTATGGATGTGTGTATCCCTTGTAGAGGACAAGGTCACACCCTACTGTCATACAAACTCCACACCCACTTTCTACATTCACAATATCCGCCCCCTCTGGTGTAAAACCTTATATTCTGTGTCCTCATAACCTTTTCCTGGAATCTGTTTTGCCTGGGTGTTGCACTCATGCACAGGTTACAACATGTGACCTGTGGATACACACAGAGCCATAAGAACTACAGAATAAACAAACCGCTCCACGCCCCTCCTTTCACCAGTCTTCCATGACTTCCCCTCTCGTGTCTTCCCACCCCCTGGGCATGCATGCATGCATGGCAGGCAAACTGTATAGACATCATGCACATAACATGTCTCGGGGGTGACGCCCCCTCTAAACTCCAACTAGTCTGCCCTTTTTCATGTGAACATTTACTGTGCACGAACAGTAAGCTCCACTCCACGTGAAACAGCTGGCCTCATGTCATGTGTCTATTCATGAAGCACTTTCAACAAAGATGATTCTCTAAAGGCAACAGAGGGCAAAAGCTGCTTTATATCACAAGAACCTCCAATTACCTTTTATTGATAGGCTATATAAATATATTGGACTCCATTGTATGTGGTTCCAGTTTTAACTTATTTTTAAGGAGTTCTATATTTCAAATGTTGGAAAAGTTGTTCACCCATATGAAATAGACTAAGAAGTGGGTTATACTACATCCTTAGATTGAAATACTGTCCCTCAACTGTCTCAAGCTCAGCTCAACATTAAGCTTATTGTTTCTGTTAGCATGGATGACGCTTGTGACGCATTATTTACTTAAACATATTGCGACTTTTTAGATTTATATAAAAAGGCCCTAGCTATTCAATTTCTGGCATCCTTTTTATCATTAACATTAATATGGGTCAGGCCATAATCATGCTATTAGGTCACAAGGTCAGCTCTCTGAACACTGCAGGTTGCTGTTAGTGGTGGTCACTGCACCGGCATGGTCATCCCTTGACAGATTTTAAAAGACAGAGTCCCTTTATCGCATGTCTTTTGGTGCCAAAGCACAGACAAACTAAACTGGGCTTTGTATTGTTTAAGGCAGTCACTGATAAATCCACTGTACTGACGACTTATTCATGCATTTACCTTCTATTTCACTGAAATGAAATGAATACACAATTTGGAGAGAAGAGACACTGATTAGGGTCTACTCCATGAATTGTGTGCATGTTGTCAATGATAAATTCTACCAACAATGAAGGCTTATTTTGTAAAAAAAAAAAAATGGTATTGCTCAATGCCTGCATAACAATGGTTCCTTTGGCATTAAAAAGTGTTGCAAGTAAACCACAACTGAAACTGGTGTGGGCACTCTATGAGGAACTGGTTAACCATGTCACCCAAAACCCAGTTCAACTGGAACAAAGCGTCTTCAGACACCCAACAGTTACACCTCACGTTTAATGCGGCCCATTGTTATCACTTATGAGCATTTAAAACCAGTTACAGGAACCAGGACGAGAGAAACGGCTGCTAAACCTCTCTGACCCACTGACCAAGCTATCAGCGAATGAAGCGAGAGGAATCCCCGTGCGAGCTGAGCGCGAGCAGAGTGCGCGCGCGGTGGAGAGGAGCGACCGAGAGGGAATCAGGCGCAGCACGTGGATACTGAGGCTGTATACACGTGCTGTCGGCTCGAGGCGGGGTAACTGCGTATTAAAAATCAGGCGCATGATTCCCAGCATTACCGCGACCGTTTCTACCCAGGGTGCACTGGGGCGGAGGGCAGAAGAGAAGCCATAACAGTCATAATGGTCACCCGCTGCCCAAGGACGTTATAACAGGCCGTCTATATTTGCTCTCATTTTTCTGTTGGTGTTTATGTGATATTATAATACGCGGTGGCGTCGTCGTGCAATATATATCTATCTCTTGGTCTATGGCACTTGGCTTTCTCTGATATTGTATCCATTTCTATTTTAAATCGCTGCCGACCTATATATCTTAGCGCTATTCTATTAACATTTAATCTATTAGGCTATCGAGCCACGGAGATAACGGGAAGTTGGTTTTAAACTGGTTCGCTTGTTTTATGAGAAAGGTGGGGAGTGGGAGCGGAGGAAGGCTAATTTGTCACCTACATTCAGCTCATAATGCAGGTTCGGCAGATCTGGGTGCTTATTTGGAGCAGTCCTGCTGCTCTTGAAGTCACGGCCAGCTGCCTACTTGAATGTGTCTTATGACTCAGTGGGCGGGACTGTACTTGACGCAGCTCACGTGTGTTTTGGAACAATACGCGCTTGGGCCAAACACATTATACCCGGCCAAGTTAAATGACTCACACGCTTCAACAAAGTACTTCACAACTCCTCTTAAACGCGTCAGCTGTGATCGTTCGGGGTGGTATCTCTGAAACACACTTTATCTGGGAGTCAATAGCACGAGAGTAAAAGATAAATCAGGTACAAGGCCACTGTGGAAAGAGAACGTGCCCGGTCGGGGGGGGTTGCTTCGCGCGAGTTTGTTTACACGCAGAGAATCGGAAGTCCGCAGCAAAGACCGACTAGAGAGGACTTCCCTCCTCGTGCTCAGCTCACTCACTCAAAACTGTCTGCAGCCCACAAGCACTTGGCAGCATGCCACATGTTTACACACCCGAACAGTTCAAATCCTGCCATATATTCTCCCCAAATGTTATATCATGTAATGTAATGCAATCATCCCAGTGAGGTTCCCACGGCAGCTTGAGCTTTTGCGGAAATGAGAACTTGCACAGCTGACAAATGTGTTCCACCTACCATTAGATACATTGGGCAGTGTATTAAAATGACACAGCGGAACAGGGGGAAAAATACATCTTTTACAAGCATTTCTACACTTGGGTGGCGCTACAGTCAGTTATTCTGTAGATATTGACTGATGCAATAATACATAAATGGACAGTGCTGATAAGTCATTTTTATGAATCAATACATTTGCTATCTAAGATTTATATTTGATGTAGAGAAGTGCAATAGCATCTGCTCCCATAATGCAACATTGACTGCTTCTTTTAAATTACTGCTGTTTGGCACTGAAATAGTTTTCCCCCAGTGGATTAAGACAAAAGACAAAAAAAGACAGTACAGTAGAAAGCTTACTCACCACCAGGACTATTTTCCATGTTTCCCAGTCGATCGATGTTGCTCAGTTGATCCGTGCTGTTTAAGTGTGGACGTTTAAAGCTGGACTGACTGCCTTTGCTTAACACCGAGGAGTTTCGTTGATATAGGTGAAAGAGTCAATAACTGCCAAGGCATAGAAAGTGTATCCAAAAGCTCAGACCAGCAGCGATGTGCGCAGGGCATTGGGGTTCTTGTGAAAACGCAGTCAGCGAAAAAAGAAAAATAAGTAGCCTAAAATAAAAAAAATTTTTTAAAGGAAATTAGATCTCGTGCTGATCCAAAGAACTTCCGATGTGAGCAGGTACACAGGTCAGCTCGGCTCTCCGTCTGCGCACCTTATGATGCCAGGCTGTGGTAAGATATCACCGTATGGGGCTTCTCTCAATTACAGAGATCCCAGAGCATTCAGCTGCTTGCCATGTACAGTCACCGTTAAAACATGACCGGGGTGGAAGTAGTTTAAACACTCCCCACTCATCAATAAGCAACACGCGTCCTAAAATAACCGGCACGTTTTCAGGTGCATGAGAAATGTGACCGGGTTTTTTTCCCCCCTCCCTGCTCTCTTTTTGTGCGTCCCGTCAACTGTTCTCTCTCTCTCTCCCTCTCTGTGTCACGCTCTTTGAAAACATTTCGCCCACCTCCTCTCCTCACGCCCCCACTCTTTTTTTACTCTTTCTCACTTTTTCATTGGCCGAGAGCCGCGCGTGGAAACGGCACATTGGGCTCGTTCGACTTTGGAATGCTTGTTAAAGCTCTGCGGCATGTGCGCATGGCATGTGAGCTCTCGCTGCCCTACTGACACACATTTTATGCTAATGAGCCGCCTGGGCTCGGCGATAAGAAAACGAGGAAACGAGGAAGAGAGAGACAGAGGGAGGTCTCACTCCTGCCTCGTATCCCGTCTCCTCTTCCATCTTGACTTGGGTGACGACAGACGAGAAAAGGTTTTAATGCCACGACACAAACCCTTGCTGATAATGAGGCCACAGAGTGAAGACCGATAATTTGCCTTTGTGTTGAATTCAGGCTGTGCAAGCACCACAAAGGTGATAAGTCAATTCATTATTATTATTATCAAGATAATGGCGGTGATCTAGGGAGGGGTATACCTTTAAGATTTCAGACACGCTTCTAGAGAAGCAGGTGAGCTAAACACAAAGTGTCCCATTAGTAATTCTGTTTTATTGTTGGATCTTTTGTTGTTTTTTAACCAAGAAAGGCCTTTATTAATGTGTCTACCTATCCCATCACACCACCTCTTTTATTTTACTATTATTTTTTGATGGATTATAATAAGCAGGCATTAGTGAGAGTAATGTTAATAAGTAAATACAATGAAAAAATGTGTATAGAGGAAAAGACCAGATCAAGCTTTGTTGACACAAATTTAGCATTATAACAGCACATGAAACAGATCAGGGGAACTTGAAGAACCTAGATAAAATATATGCATCCAAATAACAAATAAATCAAAGTTAGAAAGCAATATCATAATAATATATAATAATACATTATTCTATGTCAGTTTTTATTAATGAAAATCAATAATACAGCTTTTAGTAACTTAGCAGGGAAGGCACGTGGGCAGGCTTTGACACATTAACCTCACTTCTTGTGGTGTTATGTTTCTTACTTCCTCTGTCTTATTATGTTTTATTTTATCTCTATCTATATATCTCTTCCAAATAAACCATTATTAAACCGAGGAAGTCATAAAACAAAATAATACACTACAATGTGAGGTGAATGTGTCAAAGCCTGTCCACGTGCCTTTTGTGCTCGGGGCAGAACTGCAGGAGCAGAGCGCACGCGCAGAGGCTAATGCCCACATTCTCAAACCGGAAACTTCTGCAGTCTTTGCTGAACGAGTGGCCGTCTTTCTCAAACATAGACGATCTTTGCCTGAAAGAGCTGGCACGTGGAGAAAAGGCGGTGCTCACCGTGACTCCCCCCTCCCCTCCTCCTCTCCCATCACGTTTCCTTTCTCTGTACAGATTATCTTTTCTAAAAGCCAAAATAACGCCGAAGATTGGCTGGGGCAGGGTGAATGTAGGTCGGGAGCTACTTGTGCAAACACGAGCAGCGTAAACTAGCCCAAATGTGCCTGAAACTGCGGTGTCCTCACAGAGCACACTCAAACGACCGCCTGTTGCGGGCAGGCACGTAGAGGATTGAATTTAGGTCACATAGTTTACCCTGTGGGGGTTGGGTGGGGTGTTTCTATTCACATTCTATTTCTTATTCTCGATAGGTGAGCTGAATGTAAAACAACTCACTGCAGCCTTCAACTTGTAGGGAATTAGGCCAAGGGGTCACAGTGTGATTGATATAAAACTCATCACCTGCTCCGGATTGTAATGTCATCTGGTAGTGGCTATCACTTTCAGTTACAGGAATCTAATGACGGAACACGTTCCTGTTTTTTACATTTTCATCAAAACATTTCTCAAATTCTGGACTCGGGCGTACCTACTTTACACTATCAGAATCTCCGACATATTTACTAAACAGCAAAAAAGAAAAATGACACATATCTTTGTAAGCACTGATAAGCCAACTCAAGTTTGGTAATATAGGACAGTGACGTGATATAATGGGACACCCAGTGGTGGAAAGTAAGTACAATTTTCAGATTCTTGTACTTCACTGAGAATTTCCATATCATGCTACTTTATGCTTCAACTCCTCTACATTTCATCAAGCGATATTTGTATTGAACTCCATACATTTAACAACTAGGAATACAACATTTCAGATTAACATTTACAGAAACAATCAATTTATAAAAATGATGTATTGTTAAAGATTAAACTACCAAACAGTATATGAAGCAACTAAAAGCTCCACCTTAACCAGCTACAACATTAGAGGGCCACTTATAAAACACCAACAGGGGCCATTCTCCATAATGAATTCTTCTGATACTTAAAATTGTTGCTAACACTCCTTTTAAATACAAGATATTTTCTCGTAATTTAGTATTTTTATAGTGTGGCAAATCTACTATGCTTTCCTTTAGATGATTGTTTTAGGTGATTCTTCCAACACTGGGGATATTCACACCTATAACCAGTGTTAAACACACATAGTTTTTTGTTATACTAGCATAGATACTTCCTGTATACTGTTTTGGCATCAAATTAACACATTTTCTCCTTTAAAACACAGTAGAACACATACATGTTTTAATGTAAGCCACTGCTTCAAACATTACTTGATTAAAGTTAAACTACATAATAAAATAAAGCTATTCTCAGACATTACATCCACCCGTCTATGTAGTTGAAGGATACATTCTCAATAATTTAATTCATCACAGGACTCATGAAACACTTCATAGTAAGACTCCTTTATCCTTTTTTATCTTTTTAAACTAAATACAATTATTTTAAGATTCATCAGAACTGTTTGTTCTATCAAAGGCTATTTACTTTCTATTAAAAAGTGTTTAAAAGCTGCACCATTACTACCAGGTACAATTGGACAACTTAAAAATGATAAATATTTATCAAAACAACATTACTGATGAACATGTATTTAATTTCTTAAAGTTAAGCCATGCATGGCGGTGCACTATGTTTTGTTCTATACCTGAATTCACCCAACATTTTAAAAGTGAAAAAAAAGAAATTTGAATACACCAAATACATGAATGAAAAAAATGAATTTTGCCTTTAACATCAGTTTGAGTCAATGAAGTAGAGAGTTCCTCAACACAAACATGGTCTTTAAACCTGAAACAGACACAGAATAAGTAATTAAACATCGCCTCTCTGTGGTTTAAAAAAGCTGTGCAGTTGGTGGGTTAGACAGATGGACCTGTGGTTGTAACACTATCCTACAAAGAATCAGATCATCTGAACATGAAGAGTTATGTGAGGCATGTAGTCGGTGCTGTTAACATTTTTAGGCATTGCATTGTAGCATAATAATGGAAATGTGTCCGAAATACAGCTATTAGTTCATGATAAACGGTTTACAATTTTCAAAATATATTTCTTCCCCCCTCAAAATGTTCCCAAAATATGCATATTTGGCAGAAACATAGTTCATTTGTGGAGGTGCAGAGATTATCTCACCAGGCCTGTCAACTATTTAGAGACAATAATGCCTCCCCACTCCTCTGTCAGAGCTGTGGTTCTAAAAAGGAGGACTATTTGTTTTCCACAAGGTGGCAGTGCTTGTGTAGGTAAAGATATGTGAGGATTTGTTTATATCAGCAAAGAGGCCGGGATGACTAAATTAGACATATACGACATTAGCATTGGTGCTCTAATTAGAGTTATAGGGCCATAAAGATATGAGCTCTCAAGCCTCGGTAACTCTGTTTGTAGTATATGCACACACTGTGCTGAGGCTCTGCATTTGAGAGTTGTCTAAACAAACTGTGACTTGTGGAATTTACAAGATTTTCTCAGTCTTATTGCTGTGTTGTTATGGCTCCAAGTGACACCTGGGAGAATGAGCACAAGTCTGCCCAGGACTATCATCCATCACCTTACTACTCCTCTATGACACACTCAACACTGACGGTTACATTAACATTGACAGTTTCTGAAAGTGTCATATGTTTGTAAGATTAATTTGGAATATTATGTAAGCAGGACTTGTTTTCCCCACTGACTTCACTTTGTTTACCTGGGAAGTTTTAAAGAACCATTGTCATTATCATTTTAACTCTGTAGAGATCTTTCCGTGTTGTACTGTAGGCCTACTGATGGATACTCATTCTTTATCTTCTGTGTGGATCCAACCCTGTTTTACTACATTACTCATATCAATAGCCTCAGATTTGAAGGGGCAAACTCTGCTGTCTGCATTTGCACAGTTTTTCCAGTTCTCAGTTCATGTGAACTGAAATCCAAGAGATCCAAAGCCTGGGTTTAGATGCTGTACAACAGAGGTTTATCCCCCACACCTGCCTCTAGAAGACAGACATAACCAGACAGACTAAAAGATAATGCACCATATAGCAGACAAAAATGGGTCAGGAACAGCAAAATGCATGGAGTGACATAATGAATGCCAACATTGATAATATGCCAATTTACCTTGAATAGTGATGTCCATCCTTCTCTTACTTTACTTAATCTGCTGAAATGCAGAAACAGCTCCACTGGCCCACTGACTCCCATGTAGTGGATGAAGAGGTATTGCAGCTATTTCCACTTTGGCAGTTACCATGGTGATGAGAACCCTCAGGGATGGGGATTTGTTTCCCCTGCCAGGAGAGGTGAATTTAAACATAAAAAAATGTAACAAGTAAATACAAAGGCATATATCCAAGAAAAGATGAGAGAACAACTATTAGGATATAATAAGTGATTCGGTTTGATATTGCACAAGTTTTCTCAGTACCAGGCATTACCCCATCTAACAGGGGGCCCACATCAGGCTCATAAACACAGAAACACAGCTGGTAACATGAAAAGTAAAGCAATTTAAAATTTGAAAACAGTGGTTGGTAGTGAGTCCAGTGGCAGCAGACTGGTAGGAAAAAGTGACTCCACGTGTGAGACCGGCAAATTAGCCGTTAAATACGAGTCAGTTCATGTCTATAGATGAGCTTGAGCTGTAAACCTTGTCGCTATGGTCTACAGTGATGACATGCTAGGTATGTTTGTCCAGGTAGAGGCAGAGCCAGTGTGGGCTTCTCAGGGGTACAGGTAGTATCTTCTGGGACTCCAATGCTGCCTTTTCTTCTTTCTCTGCGTCTCTTCCCCCTCACCAGTAATTGCTTACACAGCAACAGTCACATTAAGTAACACATGGAAATTGTGTCACATAGTTCTCCATCACTACAAAGCCAAAACAGGATGTCAGCTTCTAACTCAGAAAGGTTGACATACATTCTCATTTAAGCCATCTAGGAGGGGAGCCTTGTATTTCAACAGAGATGGAGGTCACAGAAGTTTCCTGCATACATTGGGCTGCTAATGTTAGCGACTGAAAAGACAAAAGAAGTGGCACAATGTTCTCAATGTGTTAGATGAAATGTTACAATGACAACAGAACATAGATCAAAATGTGATCAATAGAGTTATAAAAAGTTGTATTGCTATGGATGGCATTCACTGCAATCTCTGCCATCTGTCTGTGGCACCGGTTGATAATTTTGGATCCCAGTGTTGTCATGGCAGTCTCAATGAGTGGCTCTGTGTTGGTGGGATCGCAGGGTAGGGTTTCCGCAATTTTGATCAGCAATAGCAATAAAATTAATAGCAAAACAATTGTCCATATCAACACTGGCAAGCCAGACAATAATAAAATCAATAAAACAACATTTCCCCGCACTATAGTGATTTGTGCAGAACGTAGCTCAAGATCACAAAAGTATTTTACTTCGCTGATGCCCGAGGGGACATTTGATGGGAATACAGGGAACAGCTGGTCACAATAAAATGGACAAAACAAACATCAACAGTCAGCAGCTATGAGATATTGTACTGCTAGTTGCAGTCTGTAGGTAATTAAGACACATTAAGTAACATTCAGAGCTCACATTTAGTTGTATGGTAAACAAAAACAAAGCCTTAGTTTAGAAGCCAAAGTTTAGAACTACGATAGTAGTATCAACCTATGTCTGATTCTTGACCCTGTTTACCATCCAGAGGGCATTTACATTTTCTGACAGGCAGACAGACATCGCTGCACACAGCCAAGATCTGCTGAGGTCTGTTGACAGGCGGCCTCCTGTGAAGAGGTGCCAGGTTATCCTGAGGGGGACAACTCCATCCCTGCTGTATCCTAGCCGTTTAGTGTATTTACTTTTATTTTAGCACCGCAAGGAGACAGAGTGAGGGCAAAGACTGACTGGGGATAAGTTGCTTAGATCAAATAAAACATCGAGAAATGTTCTGTTTTCATGTAATCTTTGGTGTCATTTTAGTAAATCATTGTATATTTTTCAATTGGTAACCCATGGCTTCCAGACATCATGGCAGTCGCATGGTGTAGTCAGAGTCATGACATCTTTGCATTATCTTGTTCCTGTAGGGCCGACCTTTTCTGTATCTAGTTTCGATCTACCCCCTCCATGGTCCCTGGTACACTAGGTCATGTGTTGAAGTGAAATGTCACTGCTTCTTGAGCAACATGGAGGTTCAGTTTAAAGGAAGGGTTCAACATTTTATGAAATACACTTATTCCTGCTGAGAGTTAGATACTATCTGTACACTAAATATGTAGCTGGAGCCAGCGGCCAGTTAGCATAGCTTAGCATAAAGAGTGGAAACAAGGGGTAAAAGCTAGCCTGGCTCTGTCCAAAGGGAACAAAATCCAGCTACCAGCATATCTGACACTCACTGATTGACAAGTTATATCTCGTTGTATTGCGGGGGGCGGGGTTATGCAACAGAATATATCTAGGCCTTGACCAGTTGCCAGGCAACTCCTGAAGATGCTGATCCAGGCCAAGAAATAGTCTGGTACCCCCATAAAATGCAGAATTATTATGTTTACACTTTTATTCCAAACAGGAATATAAAATATTAATTGACGAGACTTTCCTTTAAGTACCTCAATTAAGTATTAATGCTTTATAAGACATTATAATGTAGTTGTACACAGATTTATGGGCTAGCTGTTTCCAGTCTTTGTCTAAGCTAAGCCAAGTCACTTCTGACTGTAGCTTTATATTTACCGTACTGAGTCTGGCCCTTCAACTCTACTGAAGAGCAAGATGATGCAGGAGCCACCGTGTCCATGACACTCAATCTTGTTCTCCTCCTCCTCCAATTACCCGTCTTGATTTCTCCTTCATCCAATCATTTCATTTTCGCAGTGCTGCGCCCTCCAATCACCATCTGTCCTCCAGGCAGCAACACTTATACATATCTGCTGTAATTAGACAATCATTTCCACATGTGGATCAAACTCCTTCAACCACTCAACCCCTACCTCACCCTCCCATCCGCCCACTGTCTCCTTTTTCCTCCCTCTGTTTTTCTTATTTCCCCGTCTCACACTCTACTACCCTCCGTGTGCCCCTTTTCACTTTTTCTCTCCCCCTCTTTCCCCTCTCTTTCTGATTGAATTACCATAAGTGCAGGTCTTTGCCAAAATATGCCAGCTTGTTCTGATTAAAACTGTCCTTGTTGTACCAGAGACTTTCCAAATGGCTGTGAGCAGTTTGTGTGTGTGTTTGGGGGTTGTGTTAGAAGGAGGAGGGTGTGTGTGTGTGTGTGTGTGTGTGTGTGCGTGTGTGTGTGTGGGGGGGGGGGTCACATGCAGTTTGTGTTGAAAAGAAAAATGCTGCCAGACAACATCGTATGGCGAAAGATAAAGAGTGGAAGCCCAACAACAAGATGGGGACAGGGTGGAAGGAGATGGAGAGGCAGTGCGGTAAAGCGGGAGGGAGCGGCGGGGAACACAGAGGGAATGAGACGGTAATGGTAGTTGACAGAGTTGGGTTCACAACAGGTTCATGGTGACATCATGGTTGAATTTTGGGGAACATTTATATAGGAAAAACTATTTGCTGTTCATTGAATGCATATGTACCCCAAACCTCCCTTTTCTTACCCGTTCTCTCCCTTTCTTTCTCCGCTTAGCCACAAACACTAATCGTTGCCAACCACGGCAAATATGCGAATGTGCTATAGAGCACTTTAAAATACATTTTCACATTGCGGCGTAGTGAATTTGTGTATCTTTGTGTACACATGTAGTTTACCCAGATTTTGCCTGTGTTAGAATGAAAAAGCTCCCTCATCTCTCAGGTTGTATGTTAAACTTTATAACCCCAAACTGACAACTGCTACCCAGAGTGTCACTCTTTTCTCTCCCTCCTTTTCTTCCCCCAGTTCTCGGTTTCTTTCCTCCTTTGCGCTCTCTCTTTTTTTTTTTTTGCCTGTAAGTCTAGCCAACCCTCACCACTGGTACAGTATGTTCTTTGTGTGCATGTTTAGCTGTATGAGAGACAGAAAAGACATAAAGGAGCCTCGGGACCCAAAACGTGTTTATGGCGTATGTGTGGGTGTGATAATATTTGTGTCAGCTCTTTTTCTTGCTTGAAGAAAATTAACAGCAGGGAGTTGTGGTGTAATAAAGCTTCTTTGTGTCTTTGTGCGTGTTTTTTTTTTTTTTTTTGGTGCCAGTGTTTATTGGTTTGTTGGCATTTGCAAGCCTTAATTTAAATGTAACTCTGTCTCTGCCTTTTACATGTATGCTGTTTGTATGTTTGTGTGTGCCCGAGCAAGCGAGCAAACTTGTCATGCATGCCTGTCATCCTCTGCATGTCTCTCCGTGCACCACAGAGCTTCACATGACATCAATCTGAGAGCAGTAGGATAGTGATCTCATTACCAACAGCCTGTTGCTGATTAAAACCTGCCGTCTGCACCCTCCTTTTTCACCCTTTCTTTTCTTCTCCCTCCTCTCCTCTCTCCCCTGCTTCCTTGTCCTTTGCTCGCCCCCCCAAACCCCCCTCTTCTGCCTCCTCCACCCCTCAACTCCAGAGTCGCACCATTCTGCGGTTTCTCCGCTGCTTGCTGCCAAAAAGGGCCCCATTTCAAGCTCTGCAGAAAGTTATAAGCTCCCCTATTTTTTTCTCTTCAGTTTTCCTCATTCGTTTCTTTGTTCTTTCTTCTCTGCTGTTCATCTTTATGCTGTCTTTATCAGACGCCTCCAACATCCTACCTACAGGCCTCATCAATACCCCTCTCAAGTTCCTAATCTTCTTTCTGAGTCAATCTGCTTTGACACTCATTGACACTAAACAAGAACAAAAGTGGGAGAGAATGAAAGTGTCTGCGAATGTGTCTGCGTGTGTGCGTCTGTGTGTGTGCATGTATCAACATGTGGACGCATGTGCTTTTTAGCACCTCATAGATTTACAGTCAGATATACACAAATGCTTCTTTCACACTCAGCCAGACGTTATACACTCCCCTCCTCTTTGCGCATTTCACTGACACAGAAACACAAACAGGACTAACCTTTCACCTCCCTCGCCGACGCATGTTGCTGAGAAGTGTGGCAGTAACCCAGATGGTTAAAGCAGTGGCCCTGTGATTGGTCGGCTCCCAGTTTCATCTTGGTGATAAAACAAAACAGGATCCAAGTCCGAAGTTTCTTAGCAGAAATTGCAGATTTTGACAACGGTGTAATGTAGACATTAAATACTGTGTTTATGTTGATATACTCACTGGTTTTGTTATAGTAACCATTCAGTAGCATATGTATTAGTTAAAGATGACAGTTAACGTGAAGTACAAAATAAAGGAGCTGAGGTAGGCAAAGAAATATATACATTTGTCCCATACTAACAAAATCCATTCAAGATATATTTTTTGTTCTACTAACGTTTGAAAGTGTTCTATAAAGTCTAGTTTTATTTAAATTAAATGTATGAATATGGAAATCTAATGCCTAGTGTTTTAGTTCAAGTTTTTTGTATGTATATAAGAAAAGTTTGAATATATATGTAAGGACTAAAATATAGTTTTTTGACGTTTGATGTCACACTTAGAGTAAGAAAACAAGTGCTTTTGTCTTAGCTTTTGTTTTGTAAGGTGACTTGCACTGACTGTCACTGTCCTGTTTTGGCCTGTATAGTGGGCTGAGTCGCCACTGAGGCCAATCACTCAGACAGTAGCAGGCAGTTTTATCTCTGACATGAAGAGGCAGGTAGCTCTGCCCCTCAGGGGCCAACTGGCCAGGTTTGATCTCATCATGGATTAAATGTATCTCCATTAAGTGCTTCCTCACCAGAAAACCGCTGGGTTGATTTGCTTAGGAAAATCCTGCAGGAGGAGAAGAGTCCTCTTGAACTGATTTAAAGGTGCAGAAACTGCCAGAAGAATGGCACTTTGTACTTATCATGATAGGAAAGATGGAAAACAGCTCATGGAAGTTTGCATTTTGACGATCTAATGAAGTCATCTAACATATATACCAGGCTATGTGTGATAGTCAGAGAAGATATCTGTACTGTAGATTTGGCACGTACACAATATTCTGCAAACTCTTCTTATTTGTAGAACTTCAAATGTATTGTGCATTTAAAAGTAGTTAAAATTGACGCTACTGTAAACAAGTTTAATTTGTACAATTGTTTACATGCGATTAGTCTGTACAGATTGACTCACTGTTTGTATTGATCCTGAACATTGCCATTCCAGTTTTTAAGTTAATGTTTCTATCACCCTGAGTAATAAGGACACTGATCCTGAAAGATTGTATTGGGAATATGTAGTCACAATAAAACACTGCGTGGTACTTGATTGGCCCCAGGCCCCTGGAATCCCACATTGACTGGCCATGGTCCCAAAGTCAAGGCATTGTAAACATGAAGTGAGAGCCAAGAGCTGACACTGATATCCCCAAAGGTGTGCAGCCTTCTGCAGCATGTGTGTTTGTGTACGTCTGTGAGTTAATGGCTGTTTCATTAGTGCGAGTGTGTGTACAGTTGCATGCGTACAGGCAGCGCGCTCCGGCGTGTGTTAGTGGTGGTCTATCTTTGGATGCTGAGCAGCAGAGGAACACATTTAGAAATGCAAAACAAACACTTGCAGAGTAGAAATCCAACAAAAGAGTGTTGACTGACAGTACAGTGTAGCAGTAGTGGAGGTAGAGAGAGAGAGAGACTATGAGACAAAGAGAGAAAGAGG
>JAVQJL010092641.1:0-14705 GCA_036024295.1 Nannoperca obscura
ACACCAAACAAAAAACCCATAAGTACAAAGTTAAATAACAAAAAGATTTAAAAGAGCAAGTAAGACGAGCGGAGCAACCGTATCGGGCAGCACGCACTTACAAGCGCATGCGCACACTAACACACTAACTATGCACCCGAACAAACATGGCATGGATTCCCCAAGGTTTAATCCTAGGGCCTCTATGCTTCCATTAGGTCAAATTATATAAATCAATAAAACAATATATATAATATAAAATAATCATGCACACTATTGATTTAAGTTTTTAAATCAATAATTTGTGTATTAATGTTTTCTACTGTTCTTCTTAGAAGTACGACATGCATTCATGAGGCCATTAAGACTTAAGAATTATTTTAACATCTACTCATATTTAAAAACATTTTGGCAGGACCTCCATGTTATTATTTTATACATTCCAGATGTTTTTTCATATGAATGATATTTCAAAACCCTCAGCTACTTGAAAATGTGTTTTTATATAATGCTTTTCATTAAGGTGGTATGTTGGTGGCAATCACAATGTTGTATTGCTGTTTCTATCTTTTATGTTACATATGTTAAAATACTGTAAAATCTCTGAGCTCAAGCAATACAACAACAAGTATTGTGCACACTGGTTAAATGGCCAATGGATAGTTTGATATACAAACGAAGAATTGTTTGATGACTTGATTATTACATACACGTGTATGCTTTGGTCTAGATGTAGATGTAGATGTAGTTTAGGTTGACATACCCTAGAGATTCCATTAGGAACTCTGCCATTATGCCGGGAAACTCCAGCGGAGCTGCTGTGTGATTCGTCAGTGGGGGACTTTGTTCTAGGAGGAACGATGCCAACTGGCAAGGGACACAAGAGATAAGTTCAAAACCATGGGAAAAAGAGGGAGCTGAAATCTCAACACTAACACTATAAGGCAATGACTGTACAGTCTGTCATTCTTACTTGATGCAATCACACCTCAAAAGAATAAATTCTTAACTGGATTATAGGTTTTCTTTCATCTGTAATTTACAAATATCAGTAGAAGGAATGCCATCAGTGTAATCCTATGCTCCACGAGTTTCTGTGTACCAACTCAAGAGTTAATTGGATTCTGATCATCAGCTGAGAAAGGATTAGAACTGTTATCACATGGAAACTTGAGCTCAGGTTGTTGTACCTTTATTCATGTTGGATTGTCTGTCCTGGACCTGGTCCTGCACGTCGCTCATACTGTTCTGTTCTCCAAACTTGGCCTGTAAGACAGATAATCAGTATTATTTGTCATCTAATGGACATTAAACCTGAAGATTGCGAAAAAGTCCAGTACACATCCAAAGCTGCTGATTAAAAAGAATGCATTAGATAATGCATTACTTTGTATATGGGGACATCATGTTAAAACGCCTGGTATACCTGTAATGGCAAAAGCAATACATTACTTCCAGACACAGTAATAGCCTGATCACACCAGCATGTATTTGACTGTGAAATTTCAGACCAAAATCATCTAATTTCAATGGAATCAGAGTGTTCAGTGGATTTGCTCACTGAGCCTTTCAAAGCCGTCTTGACAGTGCTGACCTTTGATAGAACAAAGAGAACCTAAGCATCCAAAAATGGACTCTTATAAATAAACAGTTCAGCAAAAGACATGCAGCATGAGTTGTAGCCAAAGCTTCCAGCACCACTTCATTTCTGAGAATTCATGATTCAATTCAATTTCACTGTGCTGCTTCCTTGCTTCCTGGTGTGACCATGTACTAACTAGTATGACTACATCACTACCAAGACACTACACAAATAGGCACATTGAGAGTTTGACAGATGGTCTGTGACTGTAAAGAACTCCACACCAGGTACCAGGACTCATACCAAGTGCTAAGTGCTGCTCATCCTTGGCAAGAGAGGGCCATTGCACTATAGCACTTGCAGTGTATAATGAACTGAAATGTACTGTGTTGAATTATAGAAAAAAATGAAACTTTCTGTTACAGCATGCCGTTCACATGGCTTTTAGTAGCAGAGGCATTAAAATGAGCAAAGGGAGAGCAGCCACTTGTGGAACAAGTGCTTTGGGAGGTCAAATACAGGCTGATATGGAGACACAGAGGGATAAAGAGGCAATAGGTTGAACGCTTGAACAAATGTTTGGAAAGAGGAAGAACATGTGGGGGGAGGAATTGTCTCTGGTGGCTTATAAGGTTAAATAATATGTTTTTAAAAGATGATATTTGACAACAGTTAGGACTAGGTGATGAAAGGGCAGGACAGGGGCAGAAACACCCAAATACCTTTCTGATGTGAGAATCTTCACCATCAAGGTAACCATCATCGATGCCCAAGCTGCGCAGCCAGGCGGTGCTGTCAAAGGGCAGGGGGGGGATGGAGGGAGGGAAGGAAGTTGAGGGCTCCAAAGGGTAATACGACTTGGGGAGGGGAGGCCTTGGGGGAACACTTTCCTAGATCCCATAAGGGTAGGAGGAAGGGAGGATAGGAAGGAAGGAGAAAGGATAGGAGGAAGAGAGAGCGCTGCACATCAGGAGTGATAATAAGCCAGGTGAAGTGCAGAGCAGAATGGACTCATGGGAATGATTCTGTGGAATGGGGTCTTTATCTCATGTTAAGGAGTTGAAAATCCCATGGTGGCCAATGAAATACCTGACCTAACAGCTTCTGTGAATTCTTAAATCAACACCGTCAATTAAAGGCTCTGTGAAACATCCATGCCATTTCAACCATCTCTGTGTCATTTTGTCACCTAGAATAGACTTGTGAAGAAGAAAATAATCAGCTTTATAGTCTAATTTAGCTGTGTATTATTTTAAAAGCATTGCATTGCTAAGAAACAGATTAGGTAATATTTTAGAGGTGCAAATGAAAGGGTAAAGTTTCTCATTGCTATTTAAGAAAGGACTTGTACTGCAGCACTTGGTCCAACACGTAACAATTCAACTTGTATCATGCTCAGGTCCCTCCTTAAGTAAAACATAATCTGATTATTATCACTTGACAAACTGTGAAAAAACAAATATGGTGAGACAAGGTGAGACAACCTTCTGCTCTGAACACTAAAACCCTCAGTCATAAATACTGTTGGCATGGTGAAAAACTACAGCTGATGGCAATACAATATTTCTGTACGTACACTCACCTGTGTATGTGCACTCAGGAATTAATTAAGATATTATTGAATTATCTGAAATAAATAAATAATAAATAAATAATAAATTCAATTTTTTAAGATATAAATAGAGAAAAACTCTGCTAGCCGCTAGGCTAATTTATACAGTATAAAATGCCATAGGCTTAAACTAATAAAGTTAGCAAGATCTGATGTTCACAAGTTCTTACATCACCTCCTTTAGGCCTATGTTCTCTACAAAGAAGAAGATTTATTTTAGTCAATGTTTGAATTATTAAAACTGAGAAAAGTGTAAAAATATACATTGTTGAAGATATGCGAAGTTAAGCATCCCCTGATGACTTGGAAGAGCATAGGCCTATGTGCCGGGGCTGAGCCCTACCCAAATTAACCCCTGCATATCATTAAATCCCCTAAATCTTTATGTGAATATGATTGTGCCAAACAGTGCCAAATGATGTTGTTAGAGAAAATAGATCAAACAAAGCAAACTTTCTGTTCGATGGGGTCCCTGTAGAGCAGATAAAGAAGGAGTGCTGAAAGGTTAGATATCTGGTTTGATATAAGGTCAGATCTGTTTGCACAAGCAATTAACAAAAATTATGTCATGATGACTTTTAGCAATGGCAACGTAAAATGTTTATGAATTGGGGGAAATATTGTCCCTGTATTTAGAATATTACTAATCAGAACAGATGGAATTTGGAATTATCAGAATCAACCATAGTAGTAGTGGTGGATATACTTTTCTTTAAAGATGGGTCTGCAAAAACACTTTACGTGGGTGATTACTGGATGAATCAGACTGTGTTACAGCACAGATCTCCGGAGCAAAGCCAAGTCCCCCTTGATTGTTGGGGTAAGTAAGTGGCCTAGCAACTTCACCAGCATAGCATGATGGTCGAGAACTTAGCTGGTGATGGTGTTGGGTTTCAGGGCTAGCACTTCTAAAACAAGGGACAGAAGGTGTATAAAGATCTGGGCTGTAGTGAAATGATAAAACATTAGTCCGATGGGAGTCCTGGAGAACCAAGATCTGGGATTCAGGCATAGAAAAGCGTCTGTTGGAGGACAGGTTTCTGAGGCCATCATGGCATTCTGCTAACAAGTGATGCGGGTGGAAGTCAGGGTAGACATCTTTTCTGAGGCCAATCTTGACTTCTTGGCTGCAAACATTTGAGGTTAACCAACTAACTTCCTGAAGGTCAGAGTGGGTTTGGACTGCGTCTGAACCCTGATTAATATACTTTGAGTCCTTGCATTGTACTTTGAGAAAACATATCTGTTTTTCTGCTCTGGCTTTGGCTGGATTTATAGGTTGGTCAAAGTTTGAGTTGGTTATGCAGTTGATGTTCTGGTCAGTTTCCTCTATCACAGGGTCTAATCTACCCAAGGATTCTCTTAGGTTTTGGAAAGCTAGAGAGAGCTGAGGAAAGGTGTGTTCATGGGTTTCACTACCATAGTAGTTTATATTTTCAGCATACAGGACTGTGTCAGGTTCTGTGTAACTTTTGGGTCTACACCTAGGTGCAGGGTCAGTTTTAAAATAAGGCACTACACATGACTTGGGACGGGGTTTAGAGCTTGATCTTTTTCTCACTTCAGGGTTGGTTCTAGGGTCTGAGCATGGGCCTTTGCCAGGTTTTGGATTGAGGATGGTCCCCAGCTGGGTGTGTCCGGTGCTTACCTCCGGGCCCAGCTGTTTGGTGGGGGAGGCCTGGGAGCCGGGCACTGGGGAGAAGGGGCTGAGTGGACTGGTGAGGCTTACTGAGCTCAGGGGACTGGCTGGACTATTGGTGCTAAAGGAGCCTGATGCACCACTGGCCACTGTGCAAAAGAAGGGAGAAGTGAGGTGGGGGGGCAGGGACAAAGTTGTTAGAATATACATGACAGAAACACTGGTTTTCCACTAAATGTGATTATTTTTCAGCTCCAGTGTGTTACCTACCTCTGTGCTTGGCTGTGTCAGTGCCTCTGGATGAGTTATTCTTGTGCAGTCCCTCTAATACATCCTGGACTCTCCAAAACTCTTTCTGAATGTGCTTACGAACCAGTTCACTCTGCAAAAAGTCAGGGTAGACAAAGTAATATTAATGATGGAAGGTAAACTACTTTCTGTTGAATAAACAGTACCAACAAAAACTGCTGAATGTGAGGTCTATGGAATTTTAGAGAAGATGTAATTAGATGTAATTAGCATATACATATGAAAAAGTAGCTTTTTTTAAATGTCAGGACAATATTGCATATACTGTACTTAATACTTTAACTTCATTAAAGTTTATAAAATGTATATTGAAGGAATGTCATAAATAACAGTATTGAGCAACTGAGCATTTATTTTTTAATGCTACATGCATTAAACCATTTGGTACATTAGGGTCGGGTCAATACACAACTTTCTTTAGGTCAGTATGCCTTTGAAAAACATAATTGCTGTATAATTAGCCTAATACAACCTAAGTAGGTATTAACATACTTATTGCAAACTTTAGTTTTTGACCTCTTTGTTATTATTGAAAACCTTTGGGTCTTTATTACAATTTAACATGAAGTCATAAGACATATGTAATGGTGGACCTATTGATGTGTCCAGTAGAGTCAAAGAGTATTGTCGACTTTCCTTTTATGTCATATTCACATCAGAGAAAGATTGGATGTCCCATGGTTATACAATATTTCACAACCTTTACACTTTTAGTAAAACACTCCCCACATGATGTGACTGATGTATTTACTATTATTCATGAACGGAAAGGGATTTAATCTTGAGCTGGTTACTGGTAAGACTTATTTGCTATAATTCCTAAAAGGAATGGGATTCAAACTTGCACTGGTTACTGATAAGACTGATGGTCAGCCTCACTGATAGTGTGTTTTTGTGATTTTATAATTTTCTATTGTTATCATGACAATTTGGAAGCAAATAATGAAGAACGTTGTCTTACTTAATTGTAGTTTTATATTAATGATAAATGTCTATCTGTTGGCCTATAAGTTTCTCGCTGTATAACTCCTAAAATTCCAAGTATACATTTGGAATCAAGCTTTCCATTTTTCATACAATTTACAGCTGGCTGTAAAACCCACAGGGATGAGTCTTTTACCTGCCCGCCTGCATTAAGCTGCTCCCATAGATCTCCGTGAATGGCGCTGGCCTCATCCTCTAATGCTTCAAACTCCATACGAGTGGTGGTTAAAGCCTGAGAGAATTACAGTAGAAATAAAGGCAGCCATACTCAGAGGATGTTTTTAACATATGTGTTTTACATGAACCATGCCCTTCTGATAATTAAGATTTTGACTTTAAATTTAGTATACATGAAAACACACATGAAAGTTAGGCTTTTTCTTACAAGCTGGCTCTTAGTTCTGTATTTGGGTCATCATTCTACTCAACAATCAAAACAAACTTTCAAATTCATTGCAGAGATTTGGCTAGACTGGTAAACACTACTGTATAGCAGAGGAACATGAATGCACCTGAAATATATATTAGACTGTCTACTGCTCTGTATGCATAGACAACAGGCAACTCAAAATTAAGCAAAGAACATCTAATGGGTGTTTACTACAAACAGTTTGGGTAAAAACTTTTACTTTCATTTATAATTCCAAAGTGGTTTCGATGGTTAAATTAGAGACTTGATTAAAACTTGTCCAGGCACTGTGGTTGTCGCATTCTTTTGTTGCTGTATTACATGACTCACCAATAATGTTAATATACAAAAACGATAGGAACAATGGCCAACATTGTTAAAAAAAAAACATATTATATAATACCAAATAGAAAGTCAGATGGTCATCTTTTTTTTGGATAGGATAAATATGTCATGTGGTGTCTTACACTGGAGGCCTGGGAGAGCTCCCCTCTGATGTTGATGAGCTGGTTCTGCAGGGTTTCCTTTTTGAACCGCAGCTTTTCCATGGCCAAAGGCTGGTTATGGTACAGCTCCATCTCCTGATGAGTTGCCACCAGTGCTTCCTCTAGGCTGTCCTGGGAACAGCAAGCATGGCCAACAAGAAAGGAAGAGTTAATTGGAAATTCATTTTTCTGACAAAACTTTTTGGGTAAGGTGTGTCTTTTTCTGGTCAATGAGTCAATGAGAATATTTACATATGATAAGATAAGATAAGCTTAACTGTTGTAGTAAGAAGTGTTAAAGCACAGATAATCTCATAGTTTTTGTTAGAACAGGACACATTTGGTTAGTTTCATAATACAAAAAAATTGTCAAACACACTGTATAATACTTTGAGGAATATAATGTACCTTGTCCATTCTCAGTCTGTGGACAATAGCCTCGTGGTCTTTCAAAATGCCATTCTGCTCACACAGTCGACCCAAGAGTTTCTGTGTCAGACAGGACAACAGGTAGTTACCGTGGATATTTTGTAGAAACCAGGGAGAAAACATAGAGTACGCAAAGAGTGCAACAAAGAGGGTACACAAATGTATCTGTGTGAGTACAAGCTAACAGTATAGGGCCAAAAGTATATGGACACTGGAACATTACACCAAAATGTGCATATCATTCTTAATCTTCTGCTCTTACAGCCTCCACTCTTCTGGTTTCAGCCACAAGAACATTGGTGAGCTCCGACACTGATGTTGGGCAATCAGGACTGGCTTACAGTTTGCATTCCAATTCTTCCAAAAGGTGTTGGATGGGATTGAGGTCAGGGCTCTGTGCTGGCCAGTCAAAACACATTTCTTTATGGAGCTGCTTTGTGCAGCATTATCATGTTGAAACAGAAAAGGGCCAAACACAAACTGGTGACACAAAGTTGGAAGAGAACTATTGTCTGAGATACAAGTGGATACTGTAGGATTCAGGATAGGGGCCTAAACTGCAGAACAAAATATGTAGACAGGGTTGTTCACATACTTTTGGCCATGTAGTGATTTTGAAAATATTGTGAATACTCTGGTGGTGCATTTGTATGTTTATTATGTGTCTCTTACACTGGTTTCAATCTCATTGAGCTTCAGTGTGGGATGTAACTCTCTGCTGTAGACATCATGGAAAGCAGGCACCTGTGAAAACAGAGATAGAACAAATCATCTAAGTAAATGATCAACATCAGTCAAACAGTATAGACACTAACCCGCTGTTTTCATCTTGTTCTTTATTCTGAGGAACGTGAAGCTTCATTTATTTTGAAAGCCTTCAGTATCAGCATTGCTTTTGCAAGAAAGGATGTCTACATGAAGAAACCTATGCAAGTAAATAAATTACTATTCTGCAACGAGCTATTAGTTATTATTTTACTGGCTGGGTTTTACATTTTATGCAGGGTTACGGGCAGGTGATGAAATTTCTGCATGTAACATCTGCCATCAGTTAGATGGGAAGAACAACACGGAGACATTCTATAACCTGATATAAACAAACATGTTGGCATACTTATAATGCATAACTGCACATTAGCTCTTCTGTAGTAATCACACTTTGGTTCATGTCTCAGAATGAAGAACTAAACTGAAATATAGTATGTGATAAATCTTGGAACAGAAAGGAGTCAAGGGGACAGTTGTATTCCACCCCAGGACCCCTCCACCATAGCCTGAACACATTTGTTGCATCCACATGTACAATATGTCCGCCTAAAATCTGTGATTAAATGGGACCAGGATGAAAGGAACAGAATGTTGTATGTTGTATAATGCCAATCATTACAACAGTACCATGTAAAGTAAGATGAACAGGAAAATGATTGTACACACTTGTATGGACATGACCAAATGGCTTAAAGACCCCTGAAGAGGATTTCCAAATGAATGGAAGCAATGTGTAGCAATGTGTGTTGTAAGTTTAAAGAGATCAACAAGACTTTTCATGACAACAGAGTGATTGCCTTTGAAGAGAGACTGCCCAAAAGTCTGCACCCTTATTCCCATGAGTATGATTCATCATATCAAGACAGTAGGACACAGTAGCCTACACAGAAATCTTCTCTTCTTCTATGATTCTACCCCAGTCTACTGATCTTGGTATTAGCACCCCCTACTGTCCTTCTCTGTCTCCAACACCTCACAAGTTCATTGCCATATGTTGTAACAAACAGGGTTCCTTGTCCACTTTGCACCACTAAGCAGTTACTAAAACAATCTTCAGTACATACACTGTACCACAGTCATCACTCTAGCTAAATTTGCTCTATTCAATGCTAGGTCTTTGTCAAACAAAACATTGATCCTGAATGATTTCATCACATCCCATAATTTGGATTTCCTAAATTTCACTGAGACTGCTGGGGAGACTGGGGACTTTACCATGCACAACCTCATAGAGACCATTTTGCATCTGGTGCCTGTCCTCCTGCCGACTTGATATTTTACCCTCCACATTCTTTACAGAGTTCCTACCTGCTGTACTCAATCTCTCAAATAATCAGTTCCTCACCTCCAGTTGTGTCCCCAATCAGTTTAAGGTTTTTGTAAAACCTGGCATCAATGAATCTGTTATGAATAATCTGAACTAACTTTTATTTCTAAAGAAGTAGAGCAACTCCTTTAAGTTGTTGAAGGGAATAGTATTTTTGATCAATTTCCATCTGGCTTTCGCCACAAAAACACAGGGCTAAAACTGCTCTGTTAGGAGTCCCAAATGACATCCTTGTGCAGGATGGAAGGTTTGACTCAATGTAAGCGCTGTCTTTGACACCATTGATCCATCCTCATTAATTGTATCGTAATTTGTGTCAGATTTGTAAAATAGACGTGTTGGTTTTCATGGGCAACTATGTGTCATATGGGGTGCCTCAGGGGTCAGTCCTTAGTCCTAGTCTTAGCTCTTTGTATATGCTTCCCTTGGTACTGATCATCTCTTACTTTGGTTGTATTTCCTACCATTGTTATGTTGACGACTATGTTTCAAGAAAATCAGATAATCTCAGCAATTTAGACACCGAAGTGTCTCATTATGACCCTGAAAGGCAAAAAATTGTGATTTCCAGTGTATCCACTTGCCGCCTATTACAAACCAAACTCCAGGAATCCTAACTAGGACCGGCCATAGATCTCATATCACTCCTATTTTATCTGAGCTGCATTGACTCCCAGTAAAGCTCAGGACAGGTATTTAAGATTATTTTAATCACTACATGGCTTAGCTTCTGACAAAAGTTCTGAGCTACTAACTGTGAGAGAACTGCACATTTTCACCAAAAATCTTAGTTTTTCTGGCATTTAGAAGATTGTTTTCACTGTAATGATTCAAACTGAAAACTTTTTGACAAAAACCTTACATTTTGGACATAATAGTTTTTATGCCTCTTTACAGAAGTTTGTTTTTGTTTAATGATTCACTTTTAAGCATTTCTGACTGAGAACTGAACACTTTGACAAAATACCCACATTTTGGACATAATAGTTTTTTTGTCTCTTCTTCAAAGAAGCTTGGAAAATGCTGCCTGAGAAGCAAAACTCAGGGCAAACCATTTGCCAGTAATTCCCTACTGTACCTGAAGCTTTTGGTATGAGATCAGAGTAATAGTGGAAATGGGCTAAAGTAGCCATGAGTGTCTGCAAGGGTTCATGTGACACAAAATTCTTCATCTGCGCATGTCTGCAAGGTGAAAGAATGATGTGAGCTTAAGATGGAAAATTAGAGGAGAACATTACCATGGATTTGTTTGGCTGTGAGTGACAGACAGTATTGGACCACATGCAGACGAGACAAGGACTGAAGAAAAGAGAGGCAGGCTTAGGTAGGTATGGAATATCGAGTCTTTTAGTGGTCTATAGTGGCCTTTGTCCAATGAGGACTAAATTGGACTAAACTGAACTAGCCAAAACTGGCTCAGAAGTTCCCTATGTATGCAAAGACAAAATGGTCATTCTGAAGAGAGCCCAGCTTGGAAATAGAATGGCTAGTTATGGCTTAACTCACAAGGGGAGCATGTCTGATTTAGTGCTGCCAGCTGAAGCCTTCCTCCCTGTGCTGCTCTCTCCTGTCTTACTTGTATACAGAGCTTTGCTGTTGAGGATGAGCGCTCCACCATTCGGGCAACCGTGCCAATTAGGTGGCTTCCCTCGAGCACCTGAAGATTCAGCTCAGATTACGGAGACCTGACAACGAGCTTATGTAACAGGATGACTGGAATAATACTGGAACTGTGTTAGGATAAGCTAATAATAATGTTTTAAAGCTAATTTACAAACAAGCATCCTTTGGAAGGAAAGAAGAAAGAAAGGAAAGGAGACTGTAACAGGGAAAAAAGGAGGGGAAGAACACCAACAATGTCAACACTGACTGGGAAACACACTGTGGGTAATATTTATGGCAAACAATACTGTGCATGTGTGTCCTCTTACCTGTTGGTCTAAGTAATCCAGGTTGCGCTGGAGCTGAAGGTCTAATATGTCCTCCTGAGCCAAGCAGCAGCAACAGCAACACACATGGAAATCACACAGACACATACTGTACAGATAGATTGCTTCTAGAGGAGACAGCAGCAAAGCAAAGCACCACAACCAGTCACAAATCACACTGGAGGCCACCCTTTCCAGCCTTGTCCAGGTAACGAAGTGACAAGCAGATGTGAGGCGATAAAAGGAAGAAAAGACAGGATAAACCTCTCTTCTCCCCCTTCACTTCTGATCTGGTCTGAAATAAGATGTCCACAAGACCTATCATAAAACTTAAGGGCAGTCATGTGAAAGTAACACTGTCTTTTTCAGCCCAAGTCTGATTTAAGATATATTAGAGGTAAACTAAGTTAGCTAGTTAACATTACTGATCACCAATGCTCGTAATGAATAAACCAACTCCTATGTAAAATTAGTTGCTTATTAAATCACAGATTTAAATTCCTTGTTTACTATGTAACTACACAGCCATTTAGTCACCAACAGATAGAAATCTCTGTAACACTAAAGATACAGTTATGACTGGCATACAATTGTAGCTTATTATATTGTGTGATCAAACTATGTGTACCTAATAGCAGTGTTGGAAATTGTGTTTCATAGTTAAGTAGTTTGATGCTTGAATGAAGTTATATATAATATAATTACAGCTAAATGACTGTGTTTCATCATTACTATGCCATTATATGTGTAGAACCACAATTGTGTGATTGGGCTGGTCCTCAAACATGAGCTCAAGTAACATCGTTTTAGTTTATCTTATTTTCTAGACGTCTTTCTTTAAGTTTCTTTTGTCCTCGCATAATCCCGCGCACAATCAAACCTTTTTCGAATTAAGCCTTTGAACAGTGTTAAACTGAGAAATAGGCTATTTCGTTAGATTTTTATATTTTTGTAATACTAAGCTTTGCGGTTTTAAATATTTGTTTTCTTTCTGAAGTTTCCATTCAACCCACCGAGCTCCAACCTAGCTGAAGACGTTAGTGTAGCCAGACACGTTTTATTCGCCACTCAGTCACGAGGACTTACTGGGACAACTGTGACTTTCACAGAGAACCATGACAGCAGCGTCTGGGCCCAGACGTTTGAATCGAGTAAAATAAATTCCCCTAGCGTTATGGTAGTTAATAACTAAATCACGTACTCCACTTCACTATTAACATTGAGTATGGTTTAGTATTTTTGTTACTCTGTTTATTGTCACTTAACATAATCCTTCATTTATTCTGTGATTAGACATTTAGCTATAAATGTATAAATGTACTCATTTAGCAGCAAGGTTTTTTTTTTGAAGCAGAAGACAGAGGTCAGTGTATCTAAAATAATTCAGTTACTTCTTATGGGACTGATCAGCTCTCTGATACAAATGAAGGTGATGCCACAAACAAGTGCAAAGATAAAAATTAAAAGTACTTTAAAATGTCTTTGGGGACTTCCAGCAGAAAGGTATGGTGTTGAATGTTTTTTTTTTGGTGTTGACTCCTTGAATCTCCAGATGTTCTGAGAGAAGGGAGTCCCACTGGCATGCTCCTGATGGTCTTTGTTGATTTAGAAGTGTCCATTCTGGTCTTAAGTCAAAGTGGAATTCTCATCTTTCGCCTGACCTACTTTACTCCCTCTATCATCTGTCTAACAGGCTCCTCACCACTCATCTGTGATGGTGTAAGTGGTAGTTAGAGTTTAAATTGACAGACTGGTCTATGTGAGTGGGATTCCTGTTCATTGTGGTCGCTACGCTCCGATCACATGATGACCATTGAGCAAACTCCATCCACTCATGAAGACCATAAGATACGGGTGAAACTTCTTGAGTTAAGTTTATTTTGTCAAACTACTATTTCTAAGGTCAAGAAATAGTAGATGAAGGCCCCTTAATGATCAAAGACAAAAGTGTTTAACTCACTAACTGTGTATCCTTGAGGCCATTCCTTCCTTTTTGATACCAGCATGTTTACTAGCTTTTCACTGAAGCATTGCAATGTTTCTTGACACATTACAGCCATCAGCTGTGTCGATCAGTGGATTGTGTATGGATTGTGTCACCTTCATGCTAGTGTGAATATGCCCATTGTCATGCTGGTACCTGCTCATAAAATATTGCTCCACAGCCTACTGGTCAGAAACATTAGGCCACATATTAAATTTACTGTGAAAAATGCTTGTGTTTTTCATTTATTTTAAACTGGCAAACTTGAACATGCAACATCATTTCCTCTTTGCTTGTGGTCTCCTATGGAACTGCCTTATATTCCTTTGATCATGAGAAAAATAGGTGGTCCATTGAGTTCTCTCTGTCATTAAGTCCTGTTCCTCTTATGTGTAAACTCCCTCTCACACACACACACACACATACACACATGGAAGTGGTCCTAGTGACAGGACAGTACAGAGGAGTAAAAGAAAATAAAGGTCCAGACATAGAGTGACGTGTACAGGGTTAGGACAGATAGAGGACAGATGTGCAGAAGAACCCCCACAGCTGGCTGCAAAGCAAAGCTACTCATACCACTGCATTAAGTGCCTAAGTACACTGTACCTACCACCAGAGGACTTTGTGTGTGTTTGTGACTGTGTATGTTATGCAGTAGATGGATATGTATTACAGCACATTAACGACACATACCATTTTATTGTGGATGGAAGGGGATACAGGGTAGTTGCAGTGGTATAATCCTTGGCTTAAGGACCTCCTATCACCAGGGTAGTCATACTGAAGGCAGAAGGAAAGATGATAAGGAAAGGGGGAAGAGAAGAATGGAGGCAAGAATGAGTGAAAGTTGTTAGAGTGGATTAAGATGAACATGGTTACAGCATATGGAAACAAAACGTCTCATTCTTTCTTTCATCCCCATTGACCTTTTGAGAATCTTTTTTGTACTTCTGAAGGTAATTTCAAGTATTTGTATTATGGAAATGGTGTTGGAATAAAATAAATTGACATTTAGAGCCTGAATTCTTATCCTCAATGACACTTAATTTCATTTACTTATTTTCATCTAAATCAACACCTACATTCATTCTAATTATCAGGAAAACATATCAAAACATTAACATTGACGTAACATTTCAAAAATCAGGCACATCCTGTCTCAAGCAGATGCAGAAAAACTAGTCCATGCATTTGTTACGTCTAGGCTGGATTATTGCAACTCTATATTATCGGGCTGCACCAATAAGTCCCTTAAGACTCTCCAGCT